>CABHPQ010162403.1:0-82654 GCA_902168405.1 Peromyscus aztecus
TAAGCAAAGGAGATTAGATTTAAGGTTCTTGTTTTAAAAAAAAAGAAGAAGAAAGGAAATAAAGAAAGGAAGGAAGAAAGAAAGAAAAAGACATTTACTAGTTTTAAATACTTTACATTGGATTGGATTTTTTTATATTATATACAAATTATATATATTGAAATTGATATTGTTAGAAAATGCTATATGTATATTCCTAATTGTACTTATACCGTTCATTTAACAATGTAATGCAAATTGCTGATTCTTGAATGTTATTATTACCAACTATTAGGATATAAAGAAATGAAAGTTACTAGTTAGACATTACAATATAACTTGTAGTCATATTAGATATGTTTTCTAGATTGAGCAGACATATTTTAGATAGACAGGTCATCTTCAAACCCTTCAGAGATCTACAGAATATCGCATTTAAAATGTTTTAATAACTTAGAAAATTTTTCTTTTTTGTTATGACTATGAGACATGCCAGCTCCTGGCAGTACCAATCTACTTCAGAGAGAATATGGGCATTGAAGAAACTGCATATGGAGTTAACTTTCATTGTGGCAAATGTTAGCCACTGGCCAACAAAGTATCCTCGAATCAACTGCTGAACAACAGGACAAATTGGACAGACATGAAACAAAGGACTACGCATTCTTGCCAAAACAAGTGTGGTTATGGCTTTATCAAAAGGCATCTTCTGAGGCCAGGGCAATATGGCACCATCCCTGAAGTGGCCTTTGCAATCCAGAAAAGGTACAGTGCCCTTTCCTTCGAAGGCAGCTGAACAGGCAGTGGGCCGATGGCTTCTGATGTGCAATGGAACAGCAGCTGAAACAATTATTCTTGAAGAATAACTAAGCTCACGCCTCTCAATAGCAGACTGGCATTTAATAGAAGGATGTTGAGAAGAATGGGATGCTGAGATGAAGCCACACATACACGGTCAAGAAGAATGGACAGCTGAATTAAAAAATCATCAACAATTTCCAGAATTTAAAATCCTGAATCAGGACATGGCACTAGTGGAATTCAGGTGTTTCTGGTACATGGACTACTCTCACCCAAGGTGAGGTTGAACTGTTGACCTTGTGTACATCCTACTTCACAAATGAGTCTGTCAGATACGCTAAGCCTATAGGCTGAAGATGATGCCCCAACACTGCAGAGAAACCTCAGGTGACTGTCCAGGCGGCTGGCTGTTTCTGTCAACTCACAATTTTTTTGGAAGCTGCTTGCATGCACTTCCTGTTTTTATTTTTGTTAGATAATATTATTTCCTTCTTGGGTCTCTGAGGGAGTTGAAGATTAGTTAGTTATATTTAAAGATTGATTAATTATAGTTAAAGATTAGTTAGGATAGAAAGGAATTAGGTACATTTTGGACTTACCAAAATAGGATAAGTAATGGAATTATTTTCTCTGAATTTGTCAAATACAAATGGACTAAACATTGTTTGGGTACTCATCACTTGTATATATTGTATATAGTTATTGTACTTTTGTATATAGTTTTTCTTATATTAGTCACAACTTTCCTTTTTTTCTTTTTATTAAAATAGAAAAGGGGAAATATAGTGGTATTCTATTTGTACTGAAATGTGATTTTATTTGTATGTTAATAAATAAAGTTGCCTAGGAGTCAGAGCTATTAGCAAGCCATATCGAGAGCCAGGCGTGGTGGTGCATGCCTTTAATCCCAGCACTTGGTAAGCAGAACTAGGTAGATCTCTGTGTGTTCAAGGATATAGCCAGCATTGGAGACACACGCCTTTAATCTCAATACCAACCATAGAAGACCTGGAGGTCTGTACAGACAGGCCGTAATGAGGCAGTCACGTAGTTGGGTTTACGACCAATGAGAAGGCAGAACAGAACTCTATTTAAAAACAAACACACAGGAAGTAGCTCCCTTTTCGGAGAGGTCTCTTGGCGGGAGAAGCTAGCTGGCGGCAAGCGGTAAGGCTCTTAGCTCTGACCTCTTGGGCTTTTATCTTTACCTTGGCTCTGTGTTTCTTATTTAATAAGACGGTTGGTTACATCTGCAGAAAATAGGGAACAGACAGACGAGTGTTTGCAGATAACTGTGTATGAGACTGTATTTGATGCCCAGTTTGGACTTCAGTGGACCTGTAGGGTTGTGTTCATAGGGGGTAAGAAAGAAGCAACAGGAAACTTGAGATTGGGGTCGAGTTCTAGTAGGTTTGCTCAAGCCACTGTTGAGGCATGATCTTTATGAGGTTGAAGAGCCATTGGTGGATGTGAGTAACATTGAATGATGTATGAATTAGGTTTATAAAGTGTCAAATCAATCAAGAGGAAATGACAGAAGGAAAAATCAGGCAAGAGTCTATCCAGGTAACTTGGTGATGAATGTTGCAAGATCTGTGTTGAGCTTTAGTTTTTAGAAGAAGAAAAAAAGTCCAAAAGCCTAAGGCTGTGTTGGTAAGCTGGGAAGCTTGAAACATAAACAATTAATTGAAAGAAGAAATGACAAAAACAGCACAGACAAAAAAGAATAACCTTATCCCAGGGATGGTACATTTCTCTCTGGGGTGGAGATCATTCATCTTGCTCTGGGTTTTCTCAGCACCAGGTATGGCTCAGAGACAATGACTGTGGCTAAAGCACCAGCACCAGCCAGAACCTGTCAGAAACAGGGAGCTAGTTCAAGCAATGGGTACATCCCTGCTGTCATTTAGATCTGGGCTGTCTGAACAGCTTGTCGAGGGTGGGTCGATGCAAGAGTGGATACATCAAGAAACAAAGCAACTCAAACATAAAGACTGTGGATTATAGATAGATAAAATAGTGCCTCTCACCCACATGTCTATAGCCATTGTTATTCTTTTAAGATGACAACTGATAACAGAGGTAGACTCTTGTGATATAGTACTGGGACTTGGTAAGATTTTTTCTTTAGCATCTCATTAACTTCTAGTTCCTTAGACACCTTGGCATTTTCTTAGAATGGGTGATGATGGACCTTCAGAGATCCCACTCACATTCTGTAACATCATTTTATTATGGGGATAGTATGAAGTATCCAAGAAAAAAATGTCATCAGTGTTTCAATGATTCAACAAGTTTGATTGTCTGATTAGGACCTCCTTGGCTGTGGGAGTTGGAAAGAAGGTAGCTGGTCTGGAACCAAATTATCTTTAGTTTACTTTAGCTCCCTTAATCGCCACCTCTGTTTGACTTAAAATCCTTGAGACTACCATGTGAAACATTTTGGAATGTACTACAAAACCAATAACCTTCATAATCTATATCATCAGTTAGGACCTGAGGACTATTTCACAGACATCCCTGGGCTGTCTGAACAGCTTGTCAAGGATGGGTCAATGCAAGAGTGGATTCATCTTGTATATTAGGTTCCATACTGTAAGGGCAAAGTGTCTCAACCCTGTGGTACCAGGGGAATTTGAAAAAAGCAATCCTTAATATCTAAAACCAAAACATAATAAGATGGAGGGACAGCACTAGGGTGAGGAAGGCCTGGTTGTGCAGACTTCATTTTTTCCATTTGATTATTAACTGCACAAACATCCTACAGGAGGCAGTAGTTTCCTAATCCCTTGGAAATAATAAATATGGGGGAATTATGTTTACTTGTGGTCAGCTCTATGTGCCCCATCCTCAGGTGTTCTTCAACTAATACCTTTATGATTGACACCTCAGGTTCAATTATAGGCCACTGTTTCACCTGGATGTCTTGATTTAAGAGCCATGTCAATGCAATGGGGCTAGGAGGCTTGATCATGATGGATTTCTGAGGGACAGAGACCCTTAGAATTGGGAGTGTGACTCATGCATAGGATCATGATTTGCCAAACCTGTCTATTCATGGACTTGAAAGATCATCAATGAAAGTTCTATCATCATTAGTTAGGACAGCACCCATATCCTCCAGGATGTCTCCACCCAGAGGTTTCTTGGTACTGTAGAAATGGTAGGGAGAATGGCTCCCTTGTTGCCCTCAAGGTCTTTCCAAAGGATCAGATGGGTGGTAATTTTTGAATCTTGTTTGCCTCCTACTCCACTGATGGGAGGCCCAGGTCTAAATTTCCAATAGGGGAAGTAGAGCAACTCCATTTTTGTTAATATGGGGACATCTACACCTTTGATACCAAGCCTTTAACAGCTTGTCCATCAAGATAGGCAGTCAGCATTGGAAAGTGTGGAAAAATGGGCAGTGTTCAATAGATTGTTGGATTACCAGAGCCTCCTCTTAATGGTGAGGCTAAAGAGTGCCTCACTTGGAGTTTAAAGAGACTGATGCTTCAGTAGGCTGTCCTTTGCCCAACGAAATCCCTTATTGAATATGGGGCATCAAGTCCTAGGTTTTGCCCAGGGACAGTCATGCCACAGATGGCCTGGTTTGCCACATCTCCAGCAAGATCTGTCTACTTGGGGGCCCTTGGGTATGTCATTGGCACACTGCCTATCTGCAAGGAGGGCATCCAGGGAAGCAGTGGGGACAGCAATGGAACTGTTACTGGGGTCAAGATCTCTTGTAGCCAGTACCCACTTGTGAATGTCATCGTTGTGGACTGCTGTGACCACACTGTGGGTGGGGACATTAAGCCCTTACCAAACCAATTGTTTGATTAACATTTCCCTTGTGGGGCCTGAGTCTACTCTCTGCTCCACTTCCTTATTGATGCATCTGATAAAATCAGTAAAAGGTTCCCCTGGCTGTTGAATAAGATTGCAGAAGTAAGCTGAAAGGTCCCACAGGGTACATGCCTTAAGAGCTTTGAAGGCCAGGTCAGAAACCTGTTGGTAGTAGGCTTGATGGCCAGTCTCTGCCTGGTGGATGAATTGGACAAAGTTACCTCATCCAGTGAACATGTCAAGGGTCATTAGAATGTTAATTGTGAAGTTTGTTCATGCTTGAGCTTCTGCTTGATCATCATAAGCTGATTTCCAGCTAAGAAAGGTGGCCAGCTCCAGAACAGATTTGAGCAGACTATACCAATCAAAGTAAGTCTGTAATTGTATTGCCCATTGAGTGGGGACGTGTTCAAAGGTGAATCCAGGCCTGACACATTAGCTGCCTTTCAGATAAGGGAGAGTTCAGTTATGGGGGTGGGAATCCAGAGCTGGTTAGTGGCATTTTGTTCCAGGTTGACCTGATAGGCTTCTGCCAGGCTTTGATTCCCAAGATGGGGGTGGCGCTGCTGTGGCTGGGGGATATACTGCAGCATAAGGGAATTTCTGCCTTCAGGGGCAGGTAGACATTAAAGCACATCACTTCAAGAGTACCATGGCAGAGGTGTATCCCCCAATGGTGGGAATGGGGCTGATGAGGAAGTGGCAATTCAGTCTTAACTGTGGCTGCACTCTCCTCAGCAAGTTTCATGGGGCCTGAACTGTCTGCTTCCTCATCACCAGATGTCATCAAAAGATCAGACATGGAAGGAGTGGATGTGATAGAGAGGTTACCCATTTTGTAGAGAGAAACAACAGGTGAGCAACAGAGAGAAGATGGTAGTTAGCAGGAGTGGAAAACTGTGTCAGACCTTTAGGCTTTGTGCTTAGTGGGGGACTTTTGTGGGTTTTTTTTTAGACCATGTCTATATGCCCACGTTGTGTCTCTGGATAAAGGACAGCGTTCAGGAGCCAAGTCTTGGCTCTGCCTCCTAGGGGATCAGCCCTTATGTGGAGGCACTGAGTGACCCTAAACAGAAAAAAATATGTGCCTTTCTCACTGGATGGGCAGACAAACATGACAGACAGCACAAAAGAAAAGAAAGGGGGATCCCAACACTTTCCTGCTGAAGGGACTGAAAACACATAAATTGACGAGCCTTCTCACCAAAACACACTGTCCACTGTCTTGGGGGTGCTGTCCAGCACTGTGAGTGAGAGGAGGGAAATGACTAGAACTGGTGCCAGGAAGGTGAAAGTAACTACTTGTGCCCTAAACAGCAACAGCAAAAAAAACAGACAAAAATCAAAACCCAAAAGTTCCAGCTGCAAAAAAAAAAAAAAAAAAAAAAAAAAAGACCCTGATCTAGGTGAGCTCAAAACTCTTGCCAGAAGTCCTTGTTTAGGGCCAGATGTTGCAGAGTCCTAACAGTTCCCTCAGGGGAGGGGGTGAGAAGGCTCAGAGTCAATGGCAGAGACACTGGGAATCAGGTAAAAGGCAAACAACAGGTTCATTTATTCAGCAATTTGAAGAGGCTTATATAACCTCCTCCCAGCACTCAGGTTGTATTCTGAACTAGTGACACTGCATGGTTACCCCTCATTGGCTAGGAACAATCAGGACCTCTGATAGCACCTGTTGCTAGGCCCTCAGGTAGACTACAGGTTTGCTCATCTCTCAGCCTTATAGGCCTTATATTCCTACAAGACCCCATAGCTACCTCACTCTATAACATTAATTTTATTTTCAGTATGCCCCAAGTAGATTTTATTGCAGTGACTTATCATGTAGTTATTATCTAAATACAGATATCTATTATAAATCACATGTTAGAAAGGAGAAACCATGAATGAAAATTATATAGACAAAAGTAAAACAGGAATGAGACTATGTATGAGTGAACAGCAGGAAATAAAACTTCCATATTTGCTTCTACTAAGAAGTTTTAAGGGAAATGGTCTGTAATTACCTTTCTTTGTTGAATCTTCATGTAGTTTGGGGATCAGGGTGACTATGGTCAATTCATAAAATGAATTTGGCAATGTTCTTTCTGTTTCTATTTTGTAGAATAATTTGAGGAGTACTGGTATTAGCTCTTCTTTGAAAGTCTGATAGAATTCTGGGCTAATACAGTCTGGCCCTGGGCTTCATTTTGTTGGGAGACTTTTAATGACTGCATCTATTTCCTTAGGGGTTATAGGTCTATTTAAATTGTCTATATGATCTTGATTTAACTTTGGTATGTGCTACCTATCAAAAAATTGTCTATTTCTTTTAGATTTTCCAATTTTGTGGAGTACAGGTTTTTGAAGTATGACATAATGAGTCTTTGAATTTGGTTCTGTTGTTATGTCACCTTTTTGTTCCTGGTTTTGTTAATTTGCACATTCTCTCTGTGTCTTTTAGTTACTTTGGATTACGGTTTGTCTGTCTTGTTGATTTTTCTCAAAGAACAAACTCTTCGTTTCACTGATTCTTTGTATTGTTCTCTTTGTTTCTATATTATTAATATCAGCCTTGAGTTTGATTATTTCCTGCCATCTACTTCCCTTGGTGTGTTTGCTTCTTTTTCTTCTAGTGGTTTCAGGTGTGCTGTTAAGTCACTAGTGTGAGATTTCTCCAAATTCTTTATGAAGGCATTTAGTACTATGAACTTTCCTCTTAGCACAGCTTTCATTGTGTCCCATAAGTTTTTGGTATGCTGTGCATTCATTTTCATTGAATTCTAGGAAGTCTTTAATTTCTTTATTTCTGCCTTGATGCAGTAGTCATTCAGTAGAGAGTTGTTAAGTTTCCATGAGTTTGTAGGCTTTCTGTATTTTGGTTGTTGTTGAAATCCAGCTTTAATCCATGGTGGTCTGTAGAATACAGGAGGTTCTGTCAATTTTCTTGTGTCTGCTGAGACTTGCTTTGTGACCAAGTATGTGATTAGTTTTGAAGAAAGTTCCATGAAATGCTGAGAAAAAGATATATTCTTTTATGTTTGGGTGAAATGTTCTGTAGATATGTGTTAAGTCCATTTGTTTCATAACGTCTGTTAGCTCCATTATGTCTGTTTAGTTTCTGTCTGGACAAGCTGTCCATTGGTGAGAGTGGGGTGTTGAAGTCACTCACTATTAACGTGTGGGGTTTGATATGTAATTTAAGCTTTAGTAATTTTTTTTTTTACAAATGTGGGTGCCCTTGCATTTAGGGTATAAATGTTCAGAATTAAGACATCATTTTGGTGGATTTATCCTTTGATGAATATGAAATATCTTCTCCATCTCTTTTGATTAATTTTCGTTAGAAGTCTATTTTGTTAGTCATTATTGTACCAACTCAATTCTTGGGCCCATTTACTTGGAAAATCTTTTTCCAACCCTTTACTCTGGGTTAATGTCTATCTTTGATGTTGATGTGTTTTTTATATGCTTCTGAAGGATAGATCCTGTTTTCAAATCCATTCTGCTAGCCTCTGCCTTTTTATTGGGAAATTGAGTGTGGTGATATTGTGTTCCCCAAAATATTGTGCACCCTAATAAACTTATCTGGAGTCAAAGAACAGAACAGCCACTAGATACAGGGGCTAGAAAATGGTGGTACTCACACCTTTAATCCTGGCCTTCTGGAGGCATGGATCTCTGTGAGTTCAAGGCCACACTGAAAATAACCAGGCATGGTGACTCATGCCTTTAATTCTAAGAAGTGAGCTTTTAATCCCAGGAAATGAGGGCAGAAAGCGGAAAGGTATTTAAGGCATTAGGACGAGGAACTAGGCTGGTTAAGCTTTTA
Source organism: Peromyscus aztecus (assembly GCA_902168405.1). Classification (NCBI taxonomy): domain Eukaryota; kingdom Metazoa; phylum Chordata; class Mammalia; order Rodentia; family Cricetidae; genus Peromyscus; species Peromyscus aztecus. The sequence goes on from CABHPQ010162403.1 coordinate 8,420, forward strand.
GGTTTTTGAGCAGCAGTTCAGCTGAGATTCATTTGGATGAGGACTCAGAGGTTTCCAGTCTGAGGAAACAAGATCAGCTGAGGCACTGGTGAGGTGAGGAAGCTGTGGCTTGTTCTGCTTCTCTGATCTTCCAGCATACACCCCAATACCTGTCTCTGGGTTTGTTTTTATTAATAAGAACTTTTAAGATTCCTGCTACAAATGAGTCCATTGACACTGAGAGATATTAATAACCAATGATTGTTAAATCCTGTTATTTTGTTGTTGTTGTTGGTGGTGGTGGTGGTGGTAATATGTCTGTGTGTGTGTGTGTGTGTGTGTGTGTGTGTGTGTTTTCCCTGTTTTGGTTTTGATGGTATGATATTGTTTAACTCCTGCATTTTCATGGGTATAGTTAACCTCCTTGGGTTAGAACTTTCATTCTAGTACCTTCTATAGGGCTGGATTTGTGGAAAGCTATTGTTTAAATTTGATTTTATCATCGTGTATCTTGTTTTCTCCATCTATGGTGATTGAAAGTTTTTCTGGGTATTGTAGTCTGGGCTGGCATCTGTGATCTCTTAGAGTCTGCAAGACATATGTCCAGGACCTTCTGGTTTTTGGTGTCCCATTTAGATCAATTTCCCTCATGAGCATTTATGCAAAAATACTAAGAAAAAAAACCACAAACCGAATCTAAGAACCATCAGCATGATCAAGAGAGGCAGGGATGGTTCAACATATGAAATTCTGCCAATGTAATCCACCACATAAACAAACTGAAAGAAATACAGCCACATGATCATTTCAGTAAATGCTAAATAAGCCTTTGACAGAATCCAAAACCTTTTCATGATAAAAGACTTGGTGAGGTCAGGGATACAAGGAACATACCTAAACATAATAAAGGCAATTTATAGCAAGCCTATAGTCTACATCAATTAAATTGGGAGAAACTCAAAGAAATTCCACTAAAATCAGGAACAAGACAAGGCTGTCCATTCTCTCCCTATCTATTCAATATACTTGAAGTTCTAGCTAGAGCAATAAGAAAATGAAAGGAGATCAAGGGGATACAAATTAAAAAGGAAGAAGTCAAAGTATCACCTTTTGCAGATGATATGGTAGTAAATATAAGCAACTAAAAAAAATATACCAAGGAACTCCTACAGCTAATAAACACCTCCAGTGAAGTGGCTGGATGCAAGATTAACTAAAAAAAAAAAAGAAAGAAAAAGAAAAAAAGACTCATTAGCACTTTATATATGAATAACAAACAGGGTGAGAAAAAAACCAGGGAAATAACTGTGGTGATATTTTATTTGTGCTTTAATAAAGCTTGCTTGGAGATCAGGGGGAAAAGACCAGCCATTTTAAGTAAAGAGAAAGTCAGGCAGCACATGCCCTTAATCTGATCACTTGTCAGACAGGGTCTCTGTGTGTTCAAAGCCATACTAGAGAATAGAGCCAAGCATGGTGACACAAGCCTTTAATCCCAGTACCAACCATAGAGATCTGGAGGTCTGTACAGACAGTGACAAGAAAGTGAGGTAGCTGGGCTAAGATAGCCTATGAGAGGGCAGAACAGCAAGGCAATAAAGGTGTGGTTAAGACAGGAAGTAGCTCACATTTGGGAGCTGCAGAGTTGGTGAGGTAAGATTGGCTGGTGTCTTTTCTGATCTCTCTAAGGCTTTCACCCTTATATTTGGCTCCATGTTTTTTATTTAATAAGACCATTTAAAAATTTGTCTACAAATAACACCCTTTACAATAGCCACAAATAATATAAAATATTTTGGGATAACACTAACTAAGCAAGTTGACACAAGGGGCCAGCCACCCAGCCACAAAGCCAGCCATGGAGTAAGAGTGAAAGTAAGAATTACAGAAGTAGGAGAAAGGTAATAGCTGAGAGGCACAAGGTAAACAGGATAATTTAAAGTTAAGAAAAGCTGGCAAGAAACAAGCCAAGCTGAGACTGGACATTTATAATTAAAAATAAGCCTCCATGTGTGATTTATTAGGGAGCTGGGTGGCAGTCCCCCCAAAGAGTTAAAAGCCAAAAGAGTAAAAGTGTGAAGAGCAAAAAAATACCAATAACAACACATGAATTGTAAGATTAACACAGTACACATAGCCAATGTACCAGAAGCAATCTACAGATTCAACACAATCCCCATCAGAATTCAAAACAAAACTGGGCAATGGTGGCACATGCCTTTAATCCCCACAGGGGCAGGCAGATCTCTGAATGCAAGGCCAGCCTGGTCTACCCAGCTAGTTCTCAGACAGCCAAGGCTACACAAAGAAGTCCTGTATCAAAAAAGATTGCAGCACAATTCTTTAGAGACCTTGAAAGAATAATACTCAATTTCATATGAAAAGTAAAAAAAAAAAAACAGTGTAGCTAAAATAATCCTGTACAATAAAAGAACTTCTGGATGTATCACCATCCTTAATTTCAAGTTCTACTACAAAGCTATAGTAATAAAAACCACATGATATTGGCATAAAAACAGACAGGTTGATCAAAAGAATCAAATCAAAGGCCCAGAGATAAATCCACACACCTATGGATACTTGACTTTAGAAGAAGCCAGAAATATACACTGGAAAAGGAAAGCATCTTTTACAATTGGTGCTGGTCTAACTGGATATCAGCATATAGAAGAATGCAGGTAGATCAATATCTATCACCCTGCACAAAACTCAAGTCCAAGTGGATCAAAGACCTCAACATAAACCAGACACACTGAACCTGCTAGAACACAAAGTTTAAAATAACCTTGAACAAACTGGCAAAGGAGACAACAAAGTCACATCTCCTTATAGTACCAATCCCGATGAGTTTATGGGGGCCAATTACATTCAAACCACCACATTCCACTCCCTTGCAGCCATAAGATTATAACAATATCATTATGCAAAATTCATTTAGTCCAACTTCAAAAGCCCCATAGTCTATCACAGTCTCAACAATGTTTAAAAGTCCAAACTTCAAAGTCTCATTTGAGATACATACAATCTCTTAATTGTAATCCCCTATAAAATTAAAATAAAAAAGTAGATCACATACTTCCAACATATAATGGTACAAGATATGCCTAACTATTTTAAAACCAAGAGAGGGAGCATATTGAGGGAATACTGGACTAAAGAAAGATCAAAAACCAGCTGGGCAAACTCCAAACTCTGTATCTCCACTTCTGATGTCAAGATACTCTTTCAGTTTTATTGATTGCAACATACTTTTTTCTGTTGTGATGGTTTCACTCCCTGTTAACAGCTTTCCTTGGCAGGTATCCCATGACTCTGGCACCTCTAACATTGTGAGGCCTACAAAGCAATCCAGGATTCTCCTTCATAGCTTCACACAATGGCCTCTCAGGGCCTCCATTGAGGGACATCCATGACACATGTCTGGCCACAGTGGCTTTCCTTACTCATAGAGGAAAATTCTGTAGCCCTTTTCTTCTATCCTTAACCCCAGAACAACACAGCCAACATTGCCAAGTTCTGCTGCTTACTATTTTCAATAGTTTCCTTCACTACCTAAGCTTAGCTGTTCTGAAACTGGATCTGTAGACCAAACTGGCCTTGAACTCACAGATATTTCAATTACATCTTCACTGTTTTCTGTTGGTGATGGTTCCCTTCATTGCCTAAGCTTGGCTGTTTTGAAACTTGCTCTGTAGACCAGGCTGTAGACCAGTCTCTGCTTCTGAGTGCTGGGACTAAAGGTATGCACACCCACACCTGGCTCTAAGCTTTTCTTTAACTCCTTTTCATAAGTCAGAAACTTAGCTGGGTGGGATCTTGCCCTGAGGTCACCACTCCCTTTGTTCCATTTCTTAATTTGTTTATCTCCTTGAACACAGGATTTAGCTCAATTCCACTTCCTGGTGCTCTTTTTCTCCTAAAATTTTACATTTTGTAATTTACTCTGTTAATCTTGCTGTTTTCCATTATAAATCTTCATCAGAATTACCACTAATTACCTCACAACTATTTTGAGATTTCCTCTGCTAATGCAATTACTCCAAAACTTCACTTTATCCTCTGGCAGACTCTTCAGACAAGGGCAAAAGGCAGCCATGTTCTTCACCAAAGTATCACAAGAATGATCTCTAGGCCACATACTAATGTTTTTCTCCTCTGAAAACTCCAGACTCCCACAGTTCATAAAATCATACTGAGTACCACTGCCTTCCATGCTCCTACTAGTATGGCCCATTAAGCAACATTTAAAGCATTCAAATCCCTTTCTAATTCATAGTCCCAAGGTCCATATTCCTTCAAAAAAAAGCATGCTCAGGCCAATCACAGCAATACCCTAATCCCTGGTACCAACTTCTGTCTTAGTTAGGGTTTCTATTGCTGTGAAGACACACCACCTCCATGACAATTCTTATAAAAGGAAAACATTTAATTGGGTGGCATACAGTTCAGAGGTTTAGTCCATTATGATCATGGAAGGACATGGTGGTGTGCAGAGAGAAATGATGCTACAGTGGTAGCTGAAAGTTTTGTTTATTTATATATATATATATATATATATATATATATATATATATATATTTCTATTCATTTTACATATACCTCAGATACCCATGTCCTCCCTCCTCCTGCCTCTGAGTCTTCCCCCACCCAACTTACACCCCATTCCCACTTCCTCCAAGGCAAGGTCTCTCATGAGGAGTCAGCAGAACCTGGTACATTCAGTTGAGGCAGGTCCAAGCCCATCCTCTCTGCAACAAGTGTCTTACCATAGGCACTAGGCTCCAAAAAGCTGGCTCATGCATTAGGGACAGGTCCTGATCTCACTATTTGGGAGCCCCATAAACAATTCAAGCTAAACAACTATCTTGCTTATACAGAGGGACTAGTTGAGTACCATGGGGACTCCTCAGCTGTTGGTCCACAGTTCATGTATTTTGGCTAGTTTGCCTAGTTGTCTCTGTACTTTTTCCATTCATGGTCTCAATATCTCTTGCTCATAGAATCCTTCCATCAATTGGGCTCCTGGAGCTCCACCTGGGACCCAGTGTTGATCTCTACATCTGCTTCCATCAGTCACTAGATGAGGGTTCTATGATAACAGTTAGGGTATTCAGCTATCCATTCACCAGAGTAGGCTAGCTCAGGCACCCTCTCAACAATTGCTAGTAGTCTATGGTGGAGTCATCATTATGGATTCCTGTGAACTTCTCTAGCACTCGGTTTCTCCCTATTCTGATGATTGTCATGGATTGGCCCATCGGGGGTACCATGACCATAGCGGTCCAGAGTTTGGGTAGTCAGGAAGGCAAGGATTCGGTGAATGACAGACAGACAACACACTCAGAAGTGGTTTGAATCTGCAGCAATTTTACTTCTGCAAATCAGTAGTTTATATACAGAAAAGGAAACTATCAAGTCATATAAGGAACAACAAGAGCTTGGCAATAATTTAATTATATCATCTTTAAAAAACAGCAAGTACATAATTATTAATTGGTGCTAGACATATCCCTTTACACACAAAAACTTTATGACCCAAAAAGCAGTCTGTGTTTTTTAAACTTAGTACAGTCCCTAGACTTGTATAGGCTTCTTTGCGGTTGCAGCTGTGTCCTTCATCTTATCTCAGCTACTCTCTAGTTTATTATTCATTTTTACTTTTTTGGTTCTCATGACCCATTTAGCCAATTTGGATGCTGCAGATCCTCCCTAAGTCTTTCTTTAGTTCTTTTTATCACATATCTCTTTTAATATAAAACCTTTTAACCTGCTGGAATATGGACTCTTGTACTTTTACTCCTGTAAGGGGAAGGGGTTCTGTTGTAGTCCTTAAGTTTCCCATGCTGAACTTCCTCAACAGAGGGGCCCACCATCTGCCTCCTATGAGATGTCTTTTGTTATAAATCACTTTAGTTGGGATTCCTAAAGTGCCACGCCCACGATGGTGTCGCCCGTGTGACAAATGCCTTGGATGAGGTGGTTACGTGGGAAAGGGGGGCTCGCGGCCCTCGGGTCTATGCCCCCAGTGACCCCTTCTCAATTAGCCCGAATCATGGTGCCAGGCTACACGGAACCACGAAAATCTGCTTGCAGAGGCTGGCTGGCACTCTGCCTTTTTTCTCTTTGCAGCTGTGACTATTGCTGTTTCCTTGTGTATTGATTTCAGGAAGTTAACTCTCAATATTCCTGATGTGCCCCATAAAGAGAATAATGATTCTTCAGAAGTGGCCTCAATACCCCCACCTATGATTCAAGCTTTTAGGCAAACAGCTAAAGAGGGTCCTAGAAGTTTGGGGGAATTTATGAATGATTTAGAGCAAAAAGAACTTATGACTCAGAGGGACAAAGATTCTAGCGAAGAGAGAATGAAAGTAAAAGTCCAGGAACTCATAAGCAATCCACATGCGCAGCCAACAGCAGCTGCAAGGAAGCAGTTACAGAAATTAGCCATTCCTACAAGAATTATCCAGGGACAAATAGAGTTTCTCATCAAGGGTCGGTGGTGGCAACCCCCTAACTTTAATTCTAGATATAATAATTATTTGGAGCCATTGCCCTTTACGGGAGCTTATGATAAACATGGGAACTGATGGGTGAATCATAATAGTATGAAAACAGAATGGCATAAGTTACAGTTCATGGAAAGAATAGCTAGGTCCCAACCCCCCTGGTGCCTTCTCACCTGCAGGCAAAGGTTAGATATTTTCACACAAATGAAACCATGGTTAAAACGATGGTGGGAAGGGTTTAATTTTTATAAAAAACAAAGGTTTAATAATTATGTAGAAGAAAAACTTCAGCTAGTGTGGCTAGAGTTTTCCTGCCTGGCCCACAGTCAGGATAAATCTTTTTCACCTGCCAGTCCCACAGCCGCTCAGACCCAACCAAGTAAACACAGAGACTTATATTGCTTACAAACTGTATGGCCGTGGCAGGCTTCTTGCTAACTGTCCTTATATCTTAAATTAATCCATTTCCATAAATCTATACCTTGCCACATGGCTCGTGGCTTACCGGCATCTTTACATGCTGCTTGTCCTGGCGGTGGCTGGCAGACAGTGATTCCCTCTGCCTTCCTGTTCTTTTAATTCTCTCTGTTAGCCCCTCCTATACTTCCTGCCTAGCCACTGCCAATCAGTGTTTTATTAGCAACACATTTGCCATACAGAACATCCCACAGCAAGCTAGGGCCGTAATGTTCTCTGTCTGGATGAGGAACCACAAAAGAGGAATAGAGTATGTATTCATGAGATCTGTTACCATTCTGAGAGAATTGTGTAACTATATTGTTGATTTTATGTCTAACACCCTGCTGGCCGATTGCCATGTTTCCTCAAAATGACTGTATAAAATTCATTGCTTGGTCTGAGTAAAATTGCAACAGTTTCACAGCATGCTCTGGTGTCTGTGTCTGTCTGTCATCACTGAATCCCACTTATCCTGAGTACCTTCACCCCGTTCTCTCTCGGTCTGGTGACCCGACTGAGACCCAGACCGCGGCATGTGGCGCCCGAACGTGGGGCCTGAAGGACAGGTAATTTCTATCCCCCTTTTCTCTTCTTCATAAGTAGGGATCGGCTCCTGTCAGGGTTCTGCAGACCCACCAGTAAAGGCTCACCTGTTAAGCACAGGTAATACAGAAGGTAAGCATGGGGCAGCACCTCTCTAAGGAGGACAAATTATTTACATCTGTGATAAGGCATATGTTGGCAGAAAAATGCTTGAAGGTAACACCAGAGGCCTTGGCAGAATTCCTTAAACTCGTGAAGGAACTGTGTCCCTGGCTCACAGAGGATGGCAGCCTGACACTGACGGAATGGAGGAAGGTAGGGAAGGCTATGCACAGATATGCAAAGGAAAAGGGAGAAGAAAAATTGCCTGCATGTGCTTACCCCCTCTGGTTACAAATCAGAGAGATCTTATCAAGCACTTCTGACTTAGAAGGACTGGAGGAAGAAATAACCTCCCTCAAGGGCGATAAGCCGCTTAAGCAGTATGGCACCACTAATAGCAAGAGAACTGTCATTGGGGCTGGAATAGAGGATGATGAGGATGGAGATGATTGGGACTTAGCTGAGGAATTGGCTAAGCAAGATCTGGAGGATGACTTTAGGGATCATCAGCAATACCCTCCTATGACAGCTTTCCCTGTTAAGACAGGGCCTAGGCCTGTGCCTGCGCCTAGAAAGAGACCACCCATGCCTCCCTTTGGTTTTTGTGGAGCGATGGATGAGGCACACAGGACAGGGGATACTACCTTTGCCCTGCCGGTTGCAGAGACTTTTGAGGGAGAAGAGCCACAGTGGGAACCGCTACCATTGAAAATGTTAAAAAAATTACAGGCTGCGGTTAAGTCTGTGGGACCTTCAGCTCCATATACTATTCAAGTAGTGGATATGGTTGTTAGCTTGTGGTTAACACCCTATGATTGACATCAAACCACTAAGACTGTATTGTCTCCTGGAGATTATATTCTCTGGAGGACTGATTATGAGGACAGATCAAAAGAAACAATAATAACTATGACTAAGAAGAAAGGCACAAAACCTACCATGGATATGTTACTAGGGACAGGTAAACATGCAATGCCTCAGTCTCAGTCTGCCTTGCCTCGTGATGTCTTGGAGGCTATTACTAGCAATGCAGTCACTGCTTGGCATCACATTCCACCTCCCGGGACAAAGAGCACGGTGTTATCAGGGATTATTCAAGGGAATGAAGAAACATATCAAGCCTTTATAGCTAGACTTGAGGAAGCAATACATAGAATGCTTCCCCCTTCAGAGGGGACGGACATGCTTCTGAAACAGTTAGCTTGGGAAAATGCCAATACCCTTTGTAAAGACTTAATTAGGCCTGTCAGGAAGACAGGCTCATTACAGGATTACATAAAAGCATGCATGAATGCCTCACCAGCTGTAATGCAAGGAATGGCCTACGCTGCAGCAATGAAAGGACAACGATTTAGCGCCTATGTTAAGAAAATAAGTAGCGGAGGGGCTGATAGCTCCCCGAACTAAGTGTGGAAAATCAGGGCATATGCAAAAGGAATGCCCAAATGCTGAGAATAGAGGAGAAAGAGCTCCTCCTGGCATTTGCCCACAATGCAAAAAAGGAAAGCATTGGAGAAATGAATGCAAGTCAAAGTTCACTAAGGAGGGAGTTCTCCTTAAGCCCGACAGTCAGACAAAAAACTAGCTTCGGGGCTCCCCCTTAGCCCTGAGAAAGTAAAGGGGAATGCCCAAGAGAAAGTACAGTTAACACCAGGGCTAAACCCTGCTGCACCAGAATTCACTGTCTATAACCTGCCTAGAGCTACTTCAGAGAGTGCTGGATTAGATATATCATGTCCTCAGGACTTGCTCCTGTCCCTATTGGATGGGGTCATAGATACAAAAGTTACAGAAATCCTGCCACCACAAACGGTAGGACTAATTTTGGGGAGAAGCTCTAATACTGCTACCAGCTTTGAAGTACTCCCTGGAGTAGTAGATACAGATACCTTAGGTACAATAAAGGTGATGATCAGGCCTTTAAAAGAAACCATTCAATCACACAAGGGACAGAGAATCGCTCAGGTTGTTCTACTCCCCTACATAAAAATGCCTAACCCTATTATGAAAAGTCTTAGGGGGTCAGGACAGTTTGGCTCTTCAGACTCCGTAGAAGGAGTCAATTGGGTACAGGATTTAGGACAACAACCCTTTAAGACAATCACCCTGGATGGCAGGAGCTTCCAAGGACTCTTGGACACAGGTGCTGACAGGACCTGCATAGCAGGGAAGGATTGGCCTTCTTCCTGGCCAACACACAGAACAGGATCCTCCCTTATGGGATTAGGGTTGGCTTCTGGAGTAATGCAAAGTTCAAAGCTTTTAAAATGGCAAACAGACAGTAAAGAAGGGCTTATACAACGTTATGTGCTACCCTCTCCACCATTTACCCCATGGGGAAGAGACTTAATGGAGTCACTTGATATGCATTTAGTAACAGGAAGTTCTGAGCTAGAGCAGCATTTTACATAGGGGCCACTGCAAAGGATCTCTATGCAGACTCTATACAGTGGAAGTCTGATCAGCCTGTATGGGTTAGTCAGTGGCCCCTGACACAAGAAAAAATACAGGCATTAGAACAGCTGGTATCAGAACAATTGGAAAAAGGTCATATAGAAGAATCTAATAGCCCATGGAATACTCCTGTATTTGTCATAAAAAAGAAATCAGGAAAATGGAGACTACTGCAAGATTTAAGAGCAGTAAATGCTACAATGGAGGATATGGGGGCCCTCCAACCAGGACTCCCATCCCCTGTGGCCATACCAAGGGACTGGCACATTATAGTCATTGATCTACAAGATTGCTTTTTTACAATAAGATTACAGCCTCAGGATTGCCCTAGATTTGCCTTCAGCATACCCTCAGTTAATTTTAAGAGACCCTATAGACGATTTCATTAAAAGGTATTACCCCAAAGAATGAAGAACAGTCCTTCATTATGTCAAAAATTTGTGGATATGGCTCTTTTACCAATAAGAAAAACGTTTCCCTCTGCATATATCATTCATTATATGGATGATATATTATTGGCTCATAAAAATAAAGATACAACAGAGAAAATTCTCAAAGAGACAATTAGTAGTTTAACAGCCTATGACCTTGTCGTGGCTCCAAAAAAATACAGAAAAATAGACCACTCAGTTATCTGGGACAATAGATAGGGGACAATTATATAACAACCCAAAAGGCATCTATCAGAGTAGATAAATTAAAGACCCACAATGATTTTCAAAAATTGTTGGGAAATATAAATTGGGTAAAAAAATATTTAGACATCACAACAGGACAATTAAGCCCCCTGTATCAAATATTACATGGAGAAGCTCATCCAAGGTCAATAACAGGCTTTAAAACATATAGAGCAGGCTTTAGAAAGAGCTAAAGTACATTAAGTAGACTATTTGATTCCATGGTATTTAATTATTTTTGCCACAGATTATACTCCAACAGCTTGCTTATGGCAGGAAGGTGTATTGGAATGGCTACACCTACCACACACACATAAGAAGGTACTTACATCTTATGCCTCTCTTTGTGCACAACTTATATAGAAGGGCAGGATTAGGTCTAGAGAATTGTTTGGCAAGGAACCAGCCTTTGTAATTATACCCTATAATAAAGAACAATTAGAGCTCTTATTACAAGAATCAGAAGGTTGGTGTCTCTCCTTAATGGGATACCTAGGACAAATCACCTTTCATTACCCCAAAGACCCTCTTATTGAATTCATAAAAGAAGTTCCTCTTATATTTCCAAAGATATGTATTTCTCAACCCATAACAGAGGGTATTGTGGTTTTTACAGATGGGTCAGCAAATGGGAGGTCTGCGGTATACTCAGAAGGGAAAGAACCTTTAATAGAAATTATACCACAGACAACAGCTCAGCAAGCTGAAATACATGCAGTTCTACTTGCACTTAGACATTTTCCCCAGACCCTTAACCTTTATACAGACTTAAAGTATGTGGTTACTTTATTTCCTGCCATAGAGACAGCAAGTTTAACAGGTTCTTCTACTATTAAGCCTCTGCTTAAGGAACTGCAAGCTCTGTTATGACAAAGAACAGAGAAACTTTTCATAGGACATATTCGGGGTCATACAGGATTACCAGGACCCCGGAGCCATGGTAATCACATGGCTGATTTATTAACTAGAATTAATCTCCTTACAGTACAGGAGGCACAAGAAAGTCATGTTCTGCATCATCAGAATGCTAAGGCATTAAAACAAGCTTTTCAGGTAACTAGAGAACAAGCTAGACATATAGTTAAGGAGTGCACTCATTGCCCTCCACAAAATCAGAGTCTAAAGATGGGAGTTAATCCTAGGGGATTAAAGCCTCTTGCATTATGGCAGATGGACGTAACCCATATTCCTTCCTTTGGGAAGATGAAGTATGTTCATGTAACAATGGATACATTTTCTCATTTTGTCCACGCGTCTGCCAGATCAGGAGAAGCAGTAAAGGATGTGATTCAGCACCTGGTACAATGTTTCATGATCATGGGAAAACCCATGCATATCAAAACTGATAATGGACCTGCCTACACCTCAAAATCTTTTGAGGTATTTTTAGCACAATGGGGAATCAGTCACACAACAGGAATTCCCTATAACCCACAAGGACAGGCCATCATAGAAAGAACTCATCAGACATTAAAATTACAAGTAAAAAGATTGCAGAATGCTAACTCATATATGTCCCCCCATCATGTTTTAAGTCATTCTCTATTTGTATTAAATCATTTAAACATGGACTCAAATAATAATTCCTCTGCTCTTAAGCATTGGGCAGTAAAAGAGACAGCATCATCATTGCCGCGAGTACTATGGAGAGACTTGCTTTCGGGATCCTGGAAAGGACCCAACCCTCTGATAACTTCGGGGCGAGGGTATGCTTGTATCTTTCCACAGGATGCAGAATCGCCCATATGGATTCCAGACAGACTCATCAGACCAGCGCCGCAGAAAACTGCAAAAGCGAAAGGAGAAATTAGCGACGGCCCGGCTGACTCAGGAAATGAAGAAGCTGACCCTGAAGCCGCAGAAGCTTCCAACATGGACCCAGCCAAAACATCTGGCAAATGAAGCAAAAGCACTTACCTCACAACAATGTTCTAACCTTTAGAAATGCTATTTGTAGCCATGTTGCCACTTCAGGCCCAGTGTCTCAAAAAAGACCAAAAGAAACTACCCCATCTCCCATTGCGGTTAGAGCATGTATTTCCTATCCTTTTGCTCTGCTGCTAGGCTCTGCTGCACATATAAATATCTCTGCTCTTGGGTCTAACTCATATCATGTAACTTGCTTTGGATGTATTATCACTAATTGTATTTCACCAAGGGAAAGACAAAGAATGCAGATTATGATGATTGTAAAAAGACCACCTTTTGTAATGATGCCCATGCAATTACATAACATGACTTGGTATGATAATTCAGCTTTACGGGTACTTAGACAGCTTCATGAATTAATAAGGCCAAAAAGATTTGTTGCAGCATTGATATTAGAGATAACAGCATTAATATCTATTATTACTACTTTTGCCATTGCCACCACTGCCCTGGTTCAAGAGATTCATACAGCTCAGTTTGTAAATGATTTGAATAAGAATATTTCCTTTGCATTATCTGAACAAGCAATTATTGATAAGAAAGTAGAGGCAAAGATTAACATATTAGAGGAAGTAGTGTTAGCCTTAGGACAAGATGTGGCCAATATTAAGAAACTTATGGAAACTAGATGTCATCAAGAATACAAGGCTATTTGTGTGACTCTGCTTCCTTACAATTCCTCTGAAAGTTGGGATAAAGTTAAGCATCATTTGTTAGGGGTATGGAAGGATTCCTCCGTTACTCATGATTTAGAGGCTATTCAAAAGGACATGTCAGCCAAGAGCCAAGCTCATCTACAAGCTGGCTCATTGAATATTTTAGCACAAGGATTGCAAGAAGACCTTAAGGCCATGAATCCCTTAGATTGGATTCAATATTTTATTTTCATAGTCATTCTTGCCTTAATTGTAGTTTATGTTATCGTGATTTTCCCTTGTCTTCTTAGGACAATAACCAGATCTCTGGACAGAGTACCTGAGGACCTGTATGCCTTCCACCTTAAAAACAAAAAAGGGGGAACTGCCACACCCACAACGGTGTCACCCGCGTGACAAATGCCTTGGATGAGGTGGTTACGTGGGAAAGGGGGGCTCGCGGCCCTCGGGTCTATGCCCCCAGTGACCTCTTCTCAATTAGCCCGAATCATGGTGCCAGGCTACACGGAACCACGAAAATCTGCTTGCAGAGGCTGGCTGGCACTCTGCCTTTTTTCTCTTTGCAGCTGTGACTATTGCTGTTTCCTTGTGTATTGATTTCAGGAAGTTAACTCTCAATATTCCTGATGTGCCCCATAAAGAGAATAATGATTCTTCAGAAGTGGCCTCAATACCCCCACCTATGATTCAAGCTTTTAGGCAAACAGCTAAAGAGGGTCCTAGAAGTTTGGGGGAATTTATGAATGATTTAGAGCAAAAAGAACTTATGACTCAGAGGGACGAAGATTCTAGTGAAGAGAGAATGAAAGTAAAAGTCCAGGAACTCATAAGCAATCCACATGCGTAGCCAACAGCAGCTGCAAGGAAGCAGTTACAGAAATTAGCCATTCCTACAAGAATTATCCAGGGACAAATAGTTTCTCATCAAGGGTCGGTGGTGGCAACCCCCTAACTTTAATTCTAGATATAATAATTATTTGGAGCCATTGCCCTTTACGGGAGCTTATGATAAACATGGGAACTGATGGGTGAATCATAATAGTATGAAAACAGAATGGCATAAGTTACAGTTCATGGAAAGAATAGCTAGGTCCCAACCCCCCTGGTGCCTTCTCACCTGCAGGCAAAGGTTAGATATTTTCACACAAATGAAACCATGGTTAAAACGATGGTGGGAAGGGTTTAATTTTTATAAAAAAAAAAAAAAAAAAACCAAAGGTTTAATAATTATGTAGAAGAAAAACTTAAGCTAGGGCCGTAATGTTCTCTGTCTGGATGAGGAACCACAAAAGAGGAATAGAGTATGTATTCATGAGATCTGTTACCATTCTGAGAGAACTGTGTAACTATATTGTTGATTCTATGTCTAACACCCTGCTGGCTGATTGCCATGTTTCCTCAAAATGACTGTATAAAATTCACCGCTTGGTCTGAGTAAAATTGCAACAGTTTCACAGCATGCTCTGGTGTCTGTGTCTGTCTGTCATCACTGAATCCCACTTATCCTGAGTACCTTCACCCCGTTCTCCCTTGGTCTGGTGACCCGACTGAGACCCAGCCCACGGCACTAAAGGATTCCTAATGGGTGAGTGTTCATTCCCTAGAAATGTCTAAACTATTATACTTTTTTATCTAGCAGCTTGGGGTCTTAAAAAATAACTCATTGTGCTATATTTGATTAAGATCCATGTCCAGCTTCCCCTTTCCTCCATAGTTCACAACCCAAATATTTATTAATTTGGGCTGTGTTTTATAGATTAATTAAAACATTATCAAAAAAGCAATTATAAACTGGGCGGTGGTGGCGCACGCCTTTAATCCCAGCACTCAGGAGGCAGAGGCAGGTGGATCTTTGTGAGTTCGAGGCCAGCCCAGTCTACAGAGCGAGATCCAGGAAAGGTGCAAAGCTACACAGAGAAACCCTGTCTCAACCCCCCCCCCCAAAAAAGCAATTATACAGAACCCATAGCCCAGGGAGCTCATGATCTCTGAAGCATATCTCCTTTGAGAAGGAGGCATAACACAGGCACTCTGCCAGGGACCTCCAGGGAGCTTAGTCCCATGGGACACGTATCTCCCATCTGCTATTACTGACATAATTGTTCATGTCACACGGACGACACTGGAGTTGGTGTGGCACATGATGTCTTCATTTATCATGGTATCTCTTTCCTTGCTCTCCCACTCTGTTCCTATTCCAGATCGAACCTCCTGCTCCCCTAAGCTCTCCCCCTACCCTTGCCCTCCACTTACCCTCCCCCTCCCCCAGTTTGCTCATGTAGATTTCATCCATTTCTCTATCACTGGGTGATCCATGCATCCTTCCTAGGGTCCTCCTTACTAGATAGCCTCCCTGGAGATGTGGGTTGCAGTCTGGTAATCCTTTGCTTTATATCTAGTACCCACTTATAAGTGAGTATATACCATGTTTGTCCTTCTGAGTCTGGGGTACCTCAGTGAGGATGATATTTTCCATCCATTTGCTTCTAAACCTCATAATGTCATTGCTTTTCTCTGCTGAGTGGTACTCCATTGTGTATATGTACCATTTCTTTATCCATTCTTCAGTTGAGGGACATCTAGGTTGTTTCTAGGCTCTGGCTATTATGAATAATGCTGCTATAAACATAGTTGAGCATGTGTCATCCTTGTGGTACAATTGAGCATTCCTTGGGTATATGCCCAAGAGTGGTATAGCTGGGTCTTGAGGAAGAATGATTCCCAATTTTCTGAGAAACCACCATACTGATTTCCAAAGGGGCTGTACAAGTTTGCATTCCCACCAACAGTGGAGGGGTGTACCCCTTGCTCCATATCCTCTCCAAAATAAGCTGTCTTCAGTGTTTATGATCTTAACCATTCTGACAGGGGTAAGACAGTATCTCAAAGTCATTTTGATTTGCATTTCCCTGATTACTAAGGATGTTGTGCAAGTCTTTAAATGTCTTTTGGCCATTTCAGATTCTTCTATTGAGAATTCTCTGTTTAACTCTGTAGCCCATTTTTTAATTAGACTGTTAGGTACTTGATTCTAGTTTCTTGAGGTCTTTATATATTCTGGAGATCAGCCCTCTGTCAGATGTGGGGTTGGTGAAGATATTTTCCCATTCTAAAGGCTGTAGTTTTGTCTTATTGACCATGTCCTTTGCCCTACAGTAGGTTCTCAGTTTCAAGAGGTACCATTTATTAATTGTTTCTCTCAACATCTGTGACACTGGTGTTATATTTAGGAAGTGATCTCCAGTGTCAATGCATTCAAGACTACTTCCTACTTCTCTTCAATCAGGTTCAGAGTAACTGGATTTCTTTGATCCACTTGGACTAAAGTTTTGAGCATGGCAACAGATATGGATCTATTTGCAATCTTCTGCATGTTGGCATCCAATTATGCCAGCATCATTTGCTGAAGATGCTTTCTTTTTTCCATTGTAGAGTTTTGACTACTTTGTCAAAAAATAGGTATGTCAGGGTCCTCCATTCAATTCCATTCGTCCATATGTCGGTTTTTATGCTAGTGCCAAGCTGTTTTTGTTACTGTAGCTCTATAGTAGAGCTTGAATTCAGGGATCACGATGCCTCCTAAGGTTGCTTTATTGCAAAATTGTTTTAGCTATCCTGGATTATTTGTTTTCCCATTGAAGTTGAGTATTATTCTTCCCAGGTCTGTGAATAATTGTGTTGGGATTTTGATGGTGATTGCATTGAATCTGTATATTGCTTTTGGTAAGACTGCCATTTTTACTGTTAATCCTACCTATCCATGAGCATAGGAGATCTTTCCACTTTCTAATACTTTCTTCAATTTCTTTCTTCAGAGACTTAAAGTTTTTATCATACAGGTCCTTCACTTGCTTCGTTAGAGTTATCCCAAGATATTTTATATTATTTGTGGCTATTTTAAAGGGTGATGTTTCTTTGATTACTTTCTCAGCCCTTTTATCATTTGTATATAGGAGGACTACTGATTTTTTTTAGTTAATTTTGTATCCTGCCACATTACTGAAGGTGTTTTTCAGCAGTAGGACTTCCTTGGTCGATTTTGGGTCACCTATATATACTATCATATCATCTGCAAATAGTGAAAGTTTGACTTCTTCCTTTCCAATTTGTATCCCCTTTATCTCCTTTTTTTGTTTAATTGCTCTAGCTAGAACTTCAAGTACTATATTGAATAAATATGGGGAGAGTTGACAGCCTTGTCTTGTTCCTGATTTTAGTAGAATCACTGCGTTTCTCTTCACTTAATTTGATTGTGGCTGTTGGCTTGCTCTAAACTGCCTTTATTATGTTTAGATATGTTCCCTGTTTTCCTGATCTCTCCAAGACCTTTATCATGAAGGGGTATTGGATTTTGTCAAAGGCTTTTTCAGCATATAATGAAATGATCATGTTTTTTTTCTTCTTTCAGCTTGTTTATATGGTATATTACATTGACAGATTTTAGTATGTTGAACCAACCTTGCATCTCTGGGATGAAGCCTACTTGATCATGGTGGATAATTTTTTTGAAATGTTTTTGGAGTCTGTTTGCCAATATTTTATTAAGTATTTTTGCATCAATGTTCATGAGGGAGATTGGTCTGTAATTCTCTTTCTTTGTTGCATCTTTGTGTGGCTTGGGAGTCAGAATAACTGTAGCCTCATAAAAGGAGTTTGGTAACATTCCTTCTGTTTCTATTGTGTGGAACCATTTAAAGAGTATTGGTATTAACTGTTCTTTGAAAATCTGGTAGAATTCCACCTTGAAACCATCTGGTCCTGGACTTTTCTTGTTTGGGAGACTTTTAATGACTGTTTCTATTTCCTTAGGGGTTATTGGTCTATTTAGATTGTTTGCCTGGTCTTGATTTAACTTTGTTATATAGTAACTATCCAGAAAATTGTTCATTTCTTTTGGATTTTCCAATTTTGTGGAGTACAGGTTTTTGAAGTATGACCTGATGATTCACTGAATTTCCATGTTGTCAGTTGTTATGTCTCCCTTTTCATTTCTGATTTTGTTAATTTGAATTCTCTCTCTGCTTTTTGGTTAGTCTGGATAAGGGTTTGTATATTTTGTTGAGCTTCTCAAAGAACCAACTCTTGGTTTCATTGATTCTTTGTATTCTTCTCTTTGTTTCTATTTTCTTGACTTCATCCCTCAATGTATTTCCTGCTGTCTTTTCTCTTGGGTGAGTTTGCTTCTTTTTGTTCTAGACCTTTCAGTTGTGCTGTTAAGTCACTTGTGTGAGATTTCTCTATCTTCTTTACATGGGCATTTAGTGCTATGAATTTTCCTTTTAGCACTACTTTCATAGTGTCCCATAAGTTTGGGTACATTGTACATTAATTTTCAATGAATTCTAGGAAGTCTTTAAATTGTTTCTTTATTTCTTCCTTGACCCATTAGTGATTCAGTTGGGCATTACTCAGTTTCCATGAGATTGTAGGCTTTCTATAATTTTTGTTATTGTTGAAATCTAACTTTAAGCCATGGTGGAGTGATAAGATCGAGGAGTTTATTTCAATTTTTTGTATCTGTTGAGATTTGCTTTGTGACCAAGCATGTGGTTGATTTTAGAGAAGGTTCCGTGGGATGCTGAGAAGGTATATTCTGTTGTGTTAGGGTGGAATATTCTGTAGATATCTATTAAGTCCATTTGAGTCATAATGTCTGTTATTTCCCTTATTTCTCTGTTAATTTTCTGTCTGACAGACCTTTCCATTGGTGAGAGTGGGGTGTTGAAGTCTCCCACTACTAGTGTGTGGGTTTGATGTGCAATTTAAGCTTTAGTAATATTTCTTTTACGAATGTCAGTGCCCTTGTATTTGAGGCACAAATATTCAGAATTGAGACTTCATCTTGTTGAATTTTCCCTGTGATAAATATGTAGTGTCCTTCCTGATCTCTTTCAATTGATTTTAGTTTGAAGTCTATTTTATTAGATATTAGGATAGCTACATCAGCTTGCTTCTTCAATCCATTTGATTGGAATGGTTTTTCCCAGCCTTTTATTCTGAGGTGTTGTCTGTCTTTGAAGTTGAGGTGTGTTTCTTGGATGCAGCTAATGGATGGTCTTTATGCTGTTGACTGTATTTTTGCATTGGCATCTACCCATTTCTTTCTCCACCTAGTGCAAGTGGTGTCTGTGTCTGAGGAAGCCTCCCTTGGTCTGAATGGTGCTGATGGACTCTTTGTCTCAGGGGGCAGCTCTTAGTCCAATTGGCACTCATGGGCTCTGTCTCAGGGACTAGCTTCTATCTCAGTACATGGGTGGGTTGTAAGGGGTGGGGCTTCTGGGTTACAGGGTCTAGTGGGGGATGGTGTTAGTCTGACCTATCTGCAGTAGGTCTACCTGCCTACTGCCCTGAAACTGGGATTGTAATGGGTGGTGGTGTAGGGGCACAGGGTTGTGCCCTTGGTCCCAAAGTCTAGGGGCTGGGGTGTTCAGGTATGGAAATAAAGACTCACCTCTTAGTCAAATTGGATGCTGGCAGGCTGTGTCTTAGGGAACTGTTGCAGTCTCAGACCCTGTAACCCAAAAGCCCCACCTCCCCCAAATCCCACCCACCCTCTGAGATGGCAATTGTTCCCTGAGACAGAGTCTGCTAGCACCCAAGTGGACTAAGAGGTGAGTCTTTCTCTAGATGGGGCTCAGGGGCACAACCCTGCACCCCCACACTACCACCCATTGCAGTTCCAGTCTCAAGCCAATAGGCAGGCCTCCTGCAGACAGGTCATTCCTCAATTTCTTTTATTTGCTCTTTAAGGGCCTCTAGTATCTTCATGAAGTTATTTTTAAGGTTGCTTTTTTCTGCTTCTACATTGTGATGTTCAGGGCTTGCTGTTGTAGATGGGCTATGTTCTGGTGATGCCATATTGCTCTTTATGTTGTTGTATGCACTGGTGTTTACTCATCTCTTCCTCTAATAGGTGCAAGAGGTGCCTGTGTCTGAGCACGCTGACGATGGTCCACTCTGTGATTGCTGTGTCTGTGTCTCAGGGGGCCCCTCTGGGTCCAATCTTTGCTCTTCGTCTAATTGGAGCTGGCAGATTCTGTATCTCTGGGAGCTGCTCTTGGTCCAATACAAGCTAACTGAGTCTGTGACTTATGGAGCTGCTCTTGGTCTTATTAGGGCTCTTGGTTCAGTCAGAGCTGACAGATTCTGTGTCTCAGAATGCCGCTCTTGCTCCAATGAGAGCTGGTGGATTCTGTGTCTCAGGAAGTTACTCTTAGTCCAGTGAGAGATCTTGGTCCAATGAGAGCTTGCGGTTTGGTTTCTGTGTCTCAGGAAGTTACCGGGGTCACAGGCAGATGGGTATTGGGGTAGTGTGTGGAACTTGTAGATTGTAGGGTCTGATGGGGGTTTTGGGGGGTTCCCACAGGAGTATTCCCTGTTGGCCATCAACTGGGGCAGAGTTGGGTGGGTGTTCCCAGGGACTGACTGTATCCCAGGATCTGGGTCCTACAGCAAGTTCTACATCTTAGGTAGGTGTCAGGAAGTGGTCTGAGACTCTCTGGGCATGACTTGAGCTTATTATGAAACATCAAAGTCCACCCCTACAGTGAGACACTTCCTCCAACAAGGCCATATTTACTCCAACAAAACCATACCTCCTAATAATGCCACTCCCTAGGAGCTTATGGGTATAAATTGCATTCAAACTAGCACAAAGACCTCATGAAGCTGAAAGGCTTTTCTAGAGGAAAGGTCACTATCAATAGGACAAAACAGTAGGCTACCAAATGGAAAAATATTTTCACCAACTCCACATCCAACAGAGGTCTAGTATCCAAAATATTTAAAGAACTCAAGAAACTAGACATCAACAAACCAAATAATCCAATTTAAAAATGGGGTACAGATCTAAACAGGGAATTCTCAATAGAGCACACTCAGATACCTGAGGAACACATAAAATATTTGACATCCTTAGACATCAGGGAAATGAAAATCAAAATGATTCTGAATTTCATCATACTTGTCAGAATGACTAAGATAATAACCACAAGTGACAGCTCATGCTGGCAAGGATGTGGGGCAAGGGGAACACTCCTCCATTGCTGGTGGGACTGAAAATGTGTACAGTCATTTGGAAATCAATATGGTGGTTTCTCAGAAAATTGGGAATCAATCTATCTCAAGACCCAGCTATACCACTCCTGGGCGTATACCCAAAGGATGCTTCATCCTACCACAAGGACACTTACTCAATAATGTTCATAGAAGCTTTATTCATAGTATTCAGAAACTGTAAACAACCTAGATGCCCCTCAACCAAAGAATGGATAAAGAAAATGTGGTACTTTTAAAAAATGGAATACTAGTCCACTGTGCTGTTAGAAAAAATAACATTATGAAATGTGCAGGCCAATGGACAGAACTAGAAAAAATATCATTCTGAGTGAGGTAATCCAGAACCACAAAGAAAAATATGAGAATATTAAATGTTAAGAATAATCATGCTACAATCTACAGACCCAGAGAGACTAAATGACAAAGAGGGCTCAAGGGGGAATGCATGTATCTTCTGGGGAAGGGGAAATAGAATAGATATTTGTGGGTGGCCTGGGGCAGAGAATATTAGGGATCATGTGGGGGGGTGGAGGGAGCAAATACTTGGAGAGATGACTGGAGTTGGGGGTCATTTCAGGGGCAAGGTAGAAACTTAGTGCAAATGGATACACTCCAGAATCTATAAAGGGTGAGTCTAGAGAAGACATGTAGTAATGATGAATACAGAGCCTGAACCATCTGTAACCAGGCAAGGCTTCCAGTGGAAGAATTGGGACACCAACCTAGCCACAAAACTTTTGACCCACAATTTGTCCTGCCTGCAAGACGTGCTGGGGTAAGGTGATGCAAAACTTGTGGGAGTGGCCAACTAATGACTAGTCCAACTGGAGACCCATTCCTCAAGAGGGTGCCCTTGACTGTCACTGCCTGAATGGCCAGGAATAAGAGTGTGGATAGCAGAGAACCAAGATAGAGCCAAACATATCTGGCAAAAATAGATAGATAGATAGATAGATAGATAGATAGATAGATAGATAGATAGATAGATAGATAGATAGATGATAGATAGATAGATAGATAGATAGATAATGATTTCTAATGATATCAGAGAAGCTTCATTGAACACCTGATGGGAGCAAATGCATAGACCCACAACCAAACATTAAGCAGAGCTCTGGGGATTCTACAGAAGAAGAGGAGCATTGCAGTCTTAGAGAACCAGTTCCAAGGCTACACACAGGGCTTGCAAGGAATCTGCACAGTTGCAAAGCTAAGATTATTTTTTTATCTGAAGGGTTAGGAAAGGAATGCACACACTCTCATAGTATTTCTCTTTATTTTCTCATGCTGAATTCTCTCATGTGTAATCTGAATCTCTATTTTCTCATGCTGGCTCTAGCTTTTCTTTTTTCTTAACAAGTATGTATATATCCAATAGACTCTTTCATGCTGAATATAGGAATTACAATTTAAAGTCACATTCCAGTAAATGATAAGAAACAGCCATCCTGACAATGCACATGTAATAAATCTTAGCTTCCTAATTGGTGGGTTGTAATCTCACAGCTGCAACTTAAAAGAAAGAACCAGTTATTTTTATTTATCTATAGATAGCCTTAAAAATTAAACTATTGAGGATTCTAGGAAAAATAAGAAAATTGTGTATATATTCTATAATTCTAAGTGCAATAACCCTTTAAACTAATGTTTTGTGCTTAGTCATAAATTCCAGACTCTCTGGGACTGGGAGTGTTTACAGAGAGCTGTGTCATAAATGCTTTAGTTGGAACTCAGTTTTGCCCTAATTCTATAAATATGAGCTCACTTTGGCACTCTCCAAGGCACAGTGACATTAAACATATTTTAAATCTTGAAATGTATTTTTCCATCCTGTGTGTAAGTTTAGACCATAAAAAAGGAAATTTGCAACTCTCTCTTGGGGCTAAATACTCTGTCACCCTGACCAGAAGGAAGAACTTTTTTGCAGTGTCTGAATGAAAGGTGTTTGTTCCCAGCAATTTTAGGATCTAGCATAAAAAGTTAGTTGGCCGAGCTTGGAGCCTCATCTTAAAACTGAGTTTAGGAATCTGTGTAGAATGTTAATTTCTGGGGAATTTGTGCAGGGAGTTAATTGCTGTCCTAGATAATCAGCCAGACCTAGTGAGAGAAACTGGCATAGTGATTAAGTTGCTTTATGCCTAACCTTGGTTCAACAAATCAGACAGCTGGCAATTTTGTCCTTATGAACCAGACTGTGGCAGGCTATCTGTCCTTGTGAACAGGACTGAATTTCTTGGAAAGTTTATCTTAAAACTCATTAGCAGGGCACCTTTCAAGGCACCTCATCTAATCTGAATTTACTTTGAGGCTTTAAATCAGCTAATCATAGAAAATCTGTTTTAGTAGCTGAAAATATGACTATTTTCTTAGGTTATCCTGAGCTATTATATAAAACAGGTACTAAGTCCCCCATAGTTTTATTAGAACAATAGACCTAGTTACAAAACATACTTTTCTTCATCAAAATTATACAGCTTAAGAAGAAATCATCTTCCTGACACTCCACAGATAAATATGTGCCCAATAGATGGAATATGTATTCATAAGGACAACACACTATCATACAGATTGTGGGAAAAATCTCATAGCTATTTAGGGAAAATTGTAATAGCACATGAGAAAATTACAAGCAAGCAATCAATATTCCAGAGTCTGTGGCCTCATAAGCCTTGCTCGAACAAGTTTTCACCATCAGAGAATAATTCATCTGATGGGTTAACATCTTAAATATAGTTTCCATCTGCTGTATTATGCCACAGCCTTTGGCAGAGGAGGAAGGACTACAGAATTGAGAAGAATTCAGGACATGACAAGAAAAGAGAATCAACTAACCAGAGTTCATAGGGGCTCACAGAGAGTGAACCAATAATCAGGGAGCCTATATGGGTCTGACCTAGGTTCTCTGAATATATGTTATAATTGTGTAGATTGGTGTTCTTGTAGGAGTCTTAACAGTGGGAGTGAGGGCTGTCTCTAACTCTTTTGCCTGCTTTGGGAACCTTTTCCTCCTATTGGGTTACTGTGTTCATATTGTGCCCCCTAATATATTGTACACCTTTATAAACTTATCTGGGGTTAGAGAACAGAACAGCTGCTAGATAGACATAGAGGCCAGAAAATGGTGGCACACATACCTTTAATCCTAGCATTCTGGAGGTTGAGATCCATCCGGATCTCTGTGAGTTCAAAGCTACATTGGAAACAGCCAGGCATAGTGACACATGCCTTTAATCACAGGAAGTGATGGCAGGAAGCAGAAAGGTATGTAAGGTGTGAAAACCAGGAACTAGAGCCTGGTTAAGCTTTTAGGATTTTGAGCAGCAGTTCAGCTGAGATCCATTCAGGTGAGGACACAGAGGCTTCCAGTTTGAGAAAATGAGATAGATCAGCTGAGGAACTGGTGAGGTGAGGGTAGCTGTGGCTGGTTCTGTCTCTCTGATCTTTCTGCATTCACCCCAATATCTGGCACTGGGTTTGTTTTTTACTAATAAGACCTTCTAATAATTCATGCTACAGGTTACCTTGTACAGCCTTAATGTGAGTGGATGTGCCTAGTCTTATTGCAAATTGTTATGCCTTGCCTGGCTGATATCCCCGGGAGGCCTGCCCTTTTCTGAAGGGAAATGGAGGAGAAGTGGATTAGGGGGAAAGGGATGGAGAGGAAATTGTGCTTAGAATATAATATATGAGAGAAGAATAAATTAAAAAGAAAAAATAAGTTTTGATAGGATATAAATCACAGATGGAACTGTTTGTGAACAGAAGCACAAGTCCAAGCATAATTTCCAGGTCAGCCAGGTGAACAGAGTGAGACCATGTTTCAAAAAATTAAATAAAAGTGATTTGTTTATTCCTGTGTAACCTAGAATGACCTCAAACTTTTGGCCTTCCTGTCTCTACATTTTGAGAACTGAAATATCAGGCTGGTGATCCTAGGGTGTGTAAGAAAGCAAACTGAGATCCATAGAGAGCAAGCCAGTAAGTAGCCTTCCTCCATCAGTAGCCTCTGCATCAGTTCCTACCTTGAATCTGCCCTGACTTCCCTTCATTATAGACTCTAATCTGTAAGATAAAATAAATCTTTTCCTCTCCAAGTTAATTTTGGACTTTGTATTTATTATAGCAATAGAAAGCAAACTAGGATACCACCTAGAATCTGAAAGACATACTTCTTCCTAATGGGTTTTTAATTTTTTTAAATGTTTATTGGTGTTTTGCATATGTGTATATATACATACTTATACATACATACATATATATACATATATATACATATATATCACATGTGAGTTACAGATATTTGTGTGAGCTGCCACGTAAATGCTGGGAATTGAATTCAGGTTCTCTGGAAGAGCACTCAATGCTCTTTAGCATTCATCCATCTTTCCAGCCCCCAATGTTCTTTTTTTCATTCACATGCATGCATGAACATCTTTCTAACAAATATACTGCTACAAAGAACTACAACTGAAGTGCTCAACAACTGAGTCATCCCTATTAAGTTTTAAATATTATTAGTGTTTCAAGAAAATTCACTTGAATTAAATGGCTTAAAACTACATTCTTAGAGGTTTAACAAAATCAGTGTTTACTTAAAAGCAGCATGCAACAGTTTGGCTATGTGATTGTCCACATTTACATTCAGGCTCACCATAGTTAGTGAGGGAAATATATCATATAAAACATAATGGCAAGGACAAACCAATACATAACAGGCATTTATAGTAGACAATATATTGCCATGGAACTAGAAAACACCAGACTGCCTGACATCCCATTCAATCAACTTGATTATTACTCTCAGTGTCTTTATTTCTCACTTGAAAATAGAGCCAAACTGCTTATTTAAAGTATATACTTTGAGACAGATACAACTGTTCACACTGGTGATTCCAGCACTCTGGAGGCAGGGGCAAGAAAATCACTGCAAATAAAGGTGATTTTCTCTCTAATATTATTAAAGGACCAGCCTTAATAATATTCTTCCTAGCGGCCCAGAAGAGAAACTACGAACAGCAAGAATTATTTTCAGGAAATGAATCTAAGTACACCAAGCTCTTTGTCCATCTACTTTATTCTTCAGGGATAAAATCCTATCTATACAGCTTCAGTTCTGTTCTCATGCCTAGCTCCTTTCTTGCCTGATTTCTCTCTACCTTTATCTGCTGTCCTCTCTAAGTTCTATCTTAATTCTCCCATCTTAATTCTGCCTCATCTATGTTCATCTCATCTTGTTCTTACCCATCTAGTACTTCCCCATCTGGATCTTCCTTGTCTTCCATCTTGTCCTCAAGTTCTCTCTGGTCAAAATCCTCCTTATACCTCTCAGTTCTTTGTCCTCAAGTTCTCTAGAGTATTCTGTTATAAACCCAAGCAATAGTAATCCTTGCCCTCCAGCCAGATCACCAGGCTTGAATTCCTACAGGGTCATAAAGGCAGGCAAAAATTTTTCTCAGGCAGTGGCTGTCAGGCTTTCTTTTACAACCCAAAAAGGGAGTGGTTAAAGGAAGAGGTCAAGTGAGAGATAATATAGGTTAGTATATCAAAAAGTGAGTTTATGTGCTCAATCTACATTCCTAGAAGTGGTTAGGTAAGAAGTTAGGAGTATATAATGTTAGTAAGGCTGTATAAGAAAGGAGAGTCTTATTTTAAATTTCACAAGAAATAAAGCTATCTGCCTGACCTAGGAGACAGGTGTTGTTTCCATAAGGGTGCTACCTTAGTTAAAGAGATCATTTAGCCTTGGATGCTTGATAGGTATTTTAGATAAATACACTGTTAGGAGTTCTTGGAAGCACACAAAAAATCATTTTAGGAACCAGCCAGTATATATACAAAAGCTAAAATATCACCAAGACTTCTTAAGGCATGACTTGACCTTTGGAAAGGTCCTTGACCTTTTTTTTTCTTGCTTAATGATTTACTATTTTATTAAAAGATTTTCTATTCATTTTACATACCAACCACAGATTCCCCTGTCCTCCCTCCTCCAGTCCCCCAGACTTCCCCCCATCCCATCTCCCACTCCCACCTCCTCCAAGGCAAGGTCTCCCATGGGAAGTCAGCAGAGCCTGGTACATTCAGTTGAGGCAGGTCCAAGCCCATCCTCCCTGCACCAAGGTTGCACAAAGTATCTCACCATAGGCACTAGGCTCCAAAAAGCCAGCTCATGCACTACAGACAGGTCCCAATCCCACTTCCTGGGAGCCCCCCAAACAGTTCAAGCTAAACAACTGTCTCGCTTATCCAGAGGGCCTAGTCCAGTACCATGGGGGCTGTTGGTCCACAGTTCATGTGTTTTGACTAGTTTGGCTAGTTGTCTCTGTACTTTTTCCAATCATGGTCTCATTTCCAATCATGGTTGCTCATAGAATCCCTTCTCTCTCTCATCGATTGGACTCCCAGAGCTCTGCCTGGGACCCGGCAGTGGATCTCTGCATATGCTTCTATCAGTCACTGGATGAGGGTTATATCATCCTGAGTGAGGTAACCCAGACTCAGAAGGATGAACATGGTATGTATTCACTCATAAGTGGATACTAGATGTAAAACAAAGGATAACCAGACTGCAACCCACAGCTCCAGGGAGGCTAACTAGTAAGGAAGGATTCCCTAGGAAGGATGCATGCATCACCCAGTGATGGAGAAATGAATGAGATCTACATGAGCAAACTGGGGGAGGGGTAGGGTAAATGGAGGGCAAGGGACAGGGGATGAGAGCTTAGGGGAGCAGGAGGTTCTAGCTGGAATGGGAACAGAGTGAGAGAGCAAGGAAAGAGATACCATGATAAATGAAGACACCATGGGAATAGGGAGAAACAGAGTGCTAGGGAGGTTCCCAGGAATCCTCAGTGATGACTCCACCATAGACTACTGGCAATAGTCAAAAGGGTGTTTGAGCTGGCCTACTCTGGTGATTGGATGGTCCTTGACCTTTCTAAGTAGTAGCTTTTGTCATAGTAGCTTGGTTCCATTACATTTTCCTGTGGCTTGCAGCAGTTTTCTTAACTAGTGATTGATGTGGGAGGGCCCAGTCCATGGTGGGTATTGCCATCCATGAACTGATGGTCCTGTGTTTGGGTGTTGCCAACCCTGGGCTGGTGGTCCTGTGTTCTATAAGAAAGCAGGTTGAGCCAGGTGGTGGTGGCGTACACCTTTAATCCCAGCACTCGAGAGGCAGAGCCAGAGAGATCTCTGTGAGTTCAAGGCCAGTCTGGGCTACCAAGTGAGTTCCAGGAAAGGCACAAAGCTACACAGAGAAACCCTGTCTCGAAAAACCAAAAAAAAAAAAAAGAAAGAAAGAAAGCAGGTTGAGCAAGTCACAAGGAGCAAACCAGTGAGCAGCACCCCTCCATGGCTTCTGCATTAGCTCCTGCCTCCAGTTTCTTGCCCTGTGTGAGTTCCTGCCCTCACTGCTTTTTGTTGTAGGAATTTAGCAGAGTAGCTAGATCTGGGGTAGACATTAAAATGAATAGTTTTCACTGTGTCTGGGGTCAACATTAGAGTGAATAGTCACTTTCTAGAAGTACTTTGACCTTGAAGAATAATTGTGGAAAACAATAAAGAATCATTATGCAAAACAATGATTGTTTTCCATAGATTTGTAGAATTGTTTTTCTGACAGGGTATTGTAGCCTTCACATGACTTTGGGTGATAAGACACCTCTGGCACACCTGAGGCTCTTGGATTATTGTGTTTTGCAAATGATACACAATAAAGGACTAAAGTAATGAAGGCATGTGATGCTTCCTTTTAGAAAGACATATAGATTAGATAGGACCTTGGTATAAGGAAATACTTTACCCAAAAAACAACTTGGTTTAACAATCAATAAATATGCCTTTTACGACTGTTCAGTTCAGTTCAGTTCATCAGAGGCTGGATCTTCCTGCTGTCACACAGGTTTTAAAATTTCATCTTAGAGTGACCTCTTTCTTCGATCAACCCACACAACACAGAATACCCCATCACATTGGATGAACTATGGTCAAAATAAACCCTTTCCTCCTCAACTTACTTTTGGTCATGGTGTTTCATCACAGCAATAATAACCTGAACCAAGACAAACTTACACAAAATAAATAAATAAATATTTAAAAAATCCATCCAGGCATGGTGGTGTATACTTTCAATCCCAGCACTCTTGAGGAAAAAGGGGGGTGGGTCTCTGAAAATGAGAGGCCAGCCTGGTCTACCAGGCCAGCCAGGGCTATATAAATCATCTAACTAGGAAAACCCTAGGACCAGATGTATTCACTTCAGAATTATAACATACCTTCAAAGAATAAATCATACAGATACTACTCAAGTTATTCCATCAAGTAAAAAATGAAAGAAATCTTCCAAATTTTGACTTTGAAAGCAGCATTACCCTGATTCCAAAACCAGGTAAAGATACAAAAAGAAAATTATAATTCATCTTCTTGACAAACATACATGTTCTTCCCAATGAAATACTTAGAGGCCAAATTCAAAATCACATTAAAAAAATCCTTCATCATGATCAAGTTGGCTTCACTCCAGTAAGGATCGATGGTTCAATATAAATAAGTAAATATAAATAAGTAAATCCATCACTAAATGGATTCAAACACAGAAATAATGTCACAGTCTCAATAGACACAGAAAAAGCCTTTGACAAAATCCAATATCCTTTCATGATATAATCATGGAGAGGGTAGAAATTCTAAGTCAACATAAAAAAGGCTGCTTGGACTGAGTCTACCAGGTTGATCTCAATCCTCAGGGCAGTCTTTGCCCTGGAGGAGATGGGAATGGGGGGTGGGCTGGGGGGAAAGTAAGGGGGTGGGAGGGGGGAGAACAAGGGAATCCACAGTTGATATGTAGAATTAAATTATATTATAAAATAAAAAAGTAAAGACCTAGAATTATAAAAAAAGGGCTATAAATGACAAACCTATATCTAGCATAATATTGACTAGAGAAAATTTCAAAGCATTCTTTATTAGATTAGGAACAAGATGAGTGTCTACTTTCTCTATTACTATTCAATATTGGAATGGTATGGTAGCTACAGCAAGAAAGCTAGAGAAAGAAATAAAAGAGGACACAATAGAAAAAGAAAAAAAATGAAAATATCCCTGCTTGCAAATGATTTGATTCTATACATAAGAGCCCCTAAAGACTGTATCAAAAAATTAATAAAGTAGGTAAACATTTTCAGCAATGTGGCAGGATAAAATACACACACACACAAAAGTAAAAAATAATCCAACTCATAGTAACTACCAAAAAATCTGGTAATAAACATAACCAAGAAAATGAGAGAGCTCTATGATAAAAATGTTAACACACCAAAAAAAGAACTCAAGGGTGATTCTATAGTATAGAAACACTTCCCACATTCATTGGTCAGAAGACATAATATCGTAAAAAGCAATGGTATTTCTACCAAAAGCAATCTACAAATTAAATACAATCTCAATCAGAATTCCAGGACAATTTTTTAAATACATAGATAAAAATCTTAAAATTTATATGTAAGTACAGAAGACTCTGGATTGCCAAAGCAATCTGGAACAAATCAAATACTGCAGAGCTGAAGTAGTTTTAAAAAAGCATGGTACTGGTCCAAAATAGACATGTAGACAAATGGAACAGAATTGACTAAAATAGAATAAACTAGAGAAAGGTTTATTTGATCTTACAGCTTGTAGATTTAGAAGTTGAGACAGGAACCTGGAAACTGATGCAGAGCCTTGAAGGAGTACTGCTCTTTGTCATGCTCTCCATGACTTGCTTAGCCTGCTTTCTTATATCATCCAGGACCACCTGTCTAGGGGTAGCACAACCTATAATGTGGGGTGCCCTCCCCATCAATCATCAAGAAAATGACCCACAGGCCAATCTAGTGGGGGCATTTACTCAATTAAATTTCCCTCTTCCCAAATGACTTCCCAAGTTGACATAAAACTAGCCAGCATGGTAAATAATATGGAAATATTATTTATCAAATACCAACAAAAGATCAAATATCAATAAAAATATTTCTAAGTACAATAAAATAATCTATAAACATATAATCAAAGAAATGGATATGCTTTTAGGGTTTCTATTGCTGTGAAAAGACATCATTAGTAGGGCAACTCTTATAAGGGAGAACATTTAATTGGGTGGCTTACAGTTTCAGAGGTAGAGTCCATTGCCATCATAGTGGGACATGGTAGCATGTAGGCAGACATGGTGCTGGAGGAGTATCTTTGAGTTGTACATCTTGCACAGGTAACAGGAAGTGAACTAAGTCACTAAGAGTGCTTTGAGTATACATATGAGATCTCAAAGCCCATCTCCACAATGACACACTTCCTTCAATAAGCCATACCTACTCCAACAAAGCCACACCTCCTAATTATGTCACTGCCTTTGCAGGCTATTTTCTTTCAAACTACCACAGATACAAAGGGAATGAAAAAGAATATAATGGATTTGAAAATAAAGTACACTACTATTGTTATTGTCTACAATTTTAAATG
This sequence comes from Peromyscus aztecus, assembly GCA_902168405.1. Lineage (NCBI taxonomy): Eukaryota > Metazoa > Chordata > Mammalia > Rodentia > Cricetidae > Peromyscus > Peromyscus aztecus. The sequence goes on from CABHPQ010162403.1 coordinate 40,280, forward strand.
ATTGCTTTCATTCTCAGCTAAAAATATAATAACTACTTATGCCTCCTGCCAGAGATGTTCAACTCTGGCTTAATAGACTTATTCACAGAACTTTTAAAAATACAAGTACTTGCCAGTCAGTAGTGTTGTATGCTTCTAATCCCACCACTTGGGAGATAGACAAAGGTGGCCTCTGAGTACCAGGCCAGCCTGGTCTAGTGAGTGAGTTCTAGGACAGCCAACGTCACATACCTGCTAGGTGTGTTTATTCCTGTACCTCATTCTGAGTGGTCAAAGCTTGGCCTCACATTCTCATATGATTGGCTTATAGCACCCACTGATAAACAAGGAGCAACTTTTAAGAGCAGGAAGCAACCTCATGCTGTGGGATAATGCTCTTGTACACTGTAAGGATTTGTCACTTGAATTGGTTTAATAAAATACTGATTGGCCAGTAGCCAGGCAGGAAGTATAGGTGAGGCAACCAGACTAGGAAAATTCTGGGAAGAGGAAGGGTAGAGTCAGACATTGCCAGCCAGACACAGAGGAAGCAAGATGAGAATGCTGCACTGAGAAAAGATACCAAGCCATGTGGCTAAACATAGATAAGAATTGTGGGTTACTTTAAGTGTAAGAGCTAGTTAGCAATAAGCCTGAGCTACAAGCCAAGCATTTATAGGTAATATTAAGCCTTGGAGTCAGTTATTTAAGAAGCAGCTGCTGAGTATTTGGGAAAAAGCAGACAGGAGAGAAACTTCCACCTAAAACCTTGGGCATTTATTCTGATATCAGGAAAATGCTGGGTGGGTAAGAATTTGCCATGTCTTTACAAATTTCTTTAAAGTTGGAACTTCCTTTGTCTTATTTAATGCTTTGATAGAAAAGAGTACATTTCATTTACCACTACGACAGTAATCAAAATACTAGAGGATATTGTTACCTGTTCCTTGAAGATTCCAATTGAATCTTAAAACTGTGTTTTATTTTGAGAGGCAGTGATCTGATAAGATAAGGAATTAACACCTTAAAATTATGTCTTTCATTTCATCTTTGGGCAATGACTACACAGGGAGGGGAAACAAAGGCAGTCAGTCATTTCCAAAATTGAATCTTGACCCTCTAGGCAGGTGGCCAGTCATATTTCTGAGATTTATGGAATTAGTACCTTTTCCCCTATCATCTCTTCTGCTTGTATAGTGGGGGTGGGTTCTGCTTTTTCCTCCTTGTCATTCTTGTATAGCAAGGAAAGTTCACATATAATAAGGCCACCGAATTTGGCATTCTTTTTGATCCTTTGTTTGAGAGACATTGAGAATGAAGGGTAACTCAGAGCAAACCACTGACAGTGTAGAAGTACAGCTCTATTTGTAATGCACACGTCTTAGGGTTTCTACTGCTGTAAAGAGACACCATGATTACAGCAACTCTTAACTCTTATATAGGAAAACATTTAATTAGAGCTGGCTTACAGTTCAGAGGTTTCATCCATAGTTATAATGGTGGGAAGCATGGCAACATGAAGGCAGACACGGTGCTGGAGAGGTAGCTGAGAGATTTACATCTAGATCTAAAGGCAGCAGGAAGTGAATGTCACACTAGGACTGGCTGGATCATTCTGAGACCTCAAAGCCCATCCCCTAGTGACACACTTCCTCCAATAAAGCCACTCCTATTCAAACAAGGCCATACCCCCTAATAGTGGTAATCTCTATGGGCTTATGGGGGTTATTTTAATTCAAATACCAACAGTGCACATATAGATTCCTTCCTCAGAATGAAGTATAAATGTGTTTTTGCATTGTAGACTATGAAAAGTTCTTAGCCATGGAGTCTAACCCTTAATGAAACTCAGTCCTCTCCTGTGATCTCCTACCTGCCAGTAATATATAAGTATGTACACAGGTTACTTCTTACAAGCATATTCAAGTATCAAATGAGAGTGCATTATTCTTCAAGTAAAGATTGACTCTGCCAGATGTCCAGATTCTGCTCAAGTCAAAATCAGTGATTGGTGTTTAAGACCAACAGTATCAAACATGAAAAATATTGAGGCTTATTAAAATTATAGCATTTAAATGACTATACTACCCCAAAATAGGATACTCACAATGGGAAAACTGGGAAAGCTAAAGAGAAATCACAATTAATTTATGAATGAGACACACATAATTTTAAACCAGATAAACCTCTTAACTAGACTTTCACATTTTTATTTCATTGTTACTTTCTATTCAAAATAAAGAGACTTAATCAAATTGATTTGCACAAAAATATAAAGCCTTACTATCTTATATTATATCAAATCACCTCAAAGAGGGAAGAAAAAATACCTTCTATAAATCTCTGCATGTAAATTCTAATTTTATTGTCATTTCAACAAAGCCTCCTGCTCATGAATACATCAAATCATTACTTCTCTTAGACCACCATCTAGTGGAAAGATAAACACCACAATCAAGGTCAATACCAAACAGCTGTTTGGATGTTCATGCCAATTTTTAGTATTTTTTGGGGAAATTATTCCTCTTTACTAAAGTAAATTAGAAAATTACACTCTGGTAGTTTGGAAATTTTTATTTACCACAAATATTAACTACTTAACATTTTTATCCACTTTATTTCCACCTTTTATTAAAAATATATTCTTATACAATATATCCTGATTATAATTTACCCTTCCTCTATTTCTTTCAGTTCCTTTCAATTCCATCCAGATCTTCTCTCATCCAGATCTATTCCCTTTTTATCTCTCATTAGGAAAGAACAGGCTTCTAAAAGATAGCCACTAAATATAACAAAATAAAACATGATAAAACAAAAACCTTCACATTAACATTGGGCACAGCAACCGAACAGAAGGAAAAGGGTCCCAAGAGAAGTCACCAGGAACAGAGACTCACTTGTTGACATAGTTCAAGAGTACCATAAAAGTACTAAACAGAATGCTATAATATACACACAAAGGACCTGGTGCAGGTCCATGTGGGTCCTATGATGTGCCTCAGTCTCTGTGAGTTCATATGAGCTTTGCTCAGTTGATTTAGGGGGCCTTGTTCTAGTGTCCTCCAACTCCTCTGGCTCTCACACTGTCTGTTTCCTCTTCCTCGGGGTTCCCTGAGCTCTGAAGGGAGGAATTTGATAGAGACATCCCATTTAGAGCTGTATGTTTGGAAGGTGCCACCCTCTGTGTAATGTCTGGCTGTGGGTCTCTCTATTTGTTCCCATCTGCTATAGGAAGAAGGTTCCCTGATGCTGATGGAGTAAGGAACTGATCTATGAGTATAACATAATATCATTAAGAATCATTTTATTATTTTTTTAGATCAGTAATATTTGGTTTTATCCATGGTCTCTGAGCTATCTAATCATAGGTTCTTGGTCCCTCAAGCAGTTTCAGGTATGGGTACCACCTCATGGAGTAGATCTTAAGTCAAATCAAACATTGGTTGGTTTCTGATGGAACTGCCTGACTCCATCTCACTATTATTAAGTTCATTATTATTTTCTGCAAAACTTGTTTGACCATGTCTTGACCTATTTTCTTGAATTTGACATGTTCCACACCCTATACTCTGATAATACACTGACCTCCACCCTGATAAGATGTTCTGCCATATTCTGTTTTAGGTAACCAAAACTCCCAGAAAACCCCTAGTCTTGCAGTTTTGAGCTATGTGAGCTTCACTTCCTCCTGTGTTTAATGTTGTTCTTTCAAAGTCCTTTTTAGGAAGACAGCTTTTATGGTAGAAAATAAATCTTGCTTAATTCAACCAAAAGAATTTGAGTAATGGTCTTTATTCTCATTCAGTGAAATTAACAATTTTTCCCATAAGCTTTGTGCCACCATATCCCTAGCATATTTTTCAAGCAGGACAAATTGTAGATCAAAGGTTTTAAGGCTGGTTGGTGTTTACACACCTCTTTTGGTAGCTTACAGAGTACCTTCCCTTACCAAAGATACTATGACATAGTAGTGAAAGTTCTATGTAAGCATCAGCCTGCCCTCTCCATGTTCAATAAGCTGTGTGGGTGTTATCTTCAGTAAAGGGACCTTGTCAGTTTGCAGGGGGATAACCTATTGTCTCTGCAATAGCCTGGGTTGTCTGGGGAATTTCCATGGGACCTGTTTGGGCAGCACATCAAATGGTTGAAACCAAATTACAGTACTGGAAGCTTTCTCTAGTGACAAGAGATGGCCAGTTGGTATTTAGTCTCCCCCATTATTTGGAGACTTCATTAGGATCACTTTTATAAAATTTTAGGAAGTTTCTACTGCAATAGGTTACCATACCACCCCTAAAATGCCCCTCAGTTTTAGCTGTCTCTCCTTCAACCCTGTTTACCTTATCTGGAATTAAAGAAACTACAAAAGTGAAGGGCACACCAGTGAGTGAGTTTTTTTTTAAATTTGAAGTAGGAAGATCCACTTCTAATCTGGATCTGAAGGTGGGAGGACACAATCTTGAGGCTGTAATACAAGCCTTTAATCTGGGCCAGTCCTTCTACTGGAAACCCATATAAGGACATAGAAAAAGAAAGCTTTTGCCCTTTGTCTGCTGCTCTCACCTTGCTAGCAAGTCTATTCCTTCACTGGCACTAGAGCCCACTTCATCAGGATTCCAGTGTATACAAAAGACCAGCTGAGATATCCAGTCTCATGGACTGGGCAGCCACTAGATTCTTGAACTTTCTGTTCACAGACAGCCATTGTTGAATTAGCTGGATTGCAGTCTGTAAGTCATTCCAGACTTCCTCTCCATATATAGAGAAATTCATTCTATGTGTTATGTTATTCTAGGGGACACCCTCCCCAACTCATCTTCCCATTCCCATCCCACCCTTTCCCAGTCCACCCACATAAGGTATTCTACTTCCCTTTCCCAGGGAGATATATGTGTTCCCTCTAGAGCCCTCCTTATTATTTACCCTCTCTCAGTCTGTGGGATATAGTATGATTATCCTTTACTTTATAGTTAATATCCACATATAAGTGAATACATACCATATTTATCTTTCTGTGTCAGGGTTACCTCATTCAGGATGATTTTTTTTCTAGTTCCGTCCATTTGCCTGCAAATTTCACAATGTTGTTTTATTAACAGCTGAGTAATACTCCATTGTGTAAATGTACCACATTTTTTTTATTCATTCTTTGGTTGAGGGGCATCTAGGTTGTTTACAGTTTCTGGTTATTATGAATAGAGCAACAATAAACATGGTTGAGCAACTGTCCTTATAGTAGGATGAACTGTCCTTTGAGTAAATTGCTGTGGAACAATCTTTGTACACTATAAATATGTATTACTCTCATTGGTTAATAAAGAGCTGACTGGTCTATAGCTGGGCAGGAAGAGATTGGGCAACAGACCCAGACTAGGAGGACACTGGGAAGAAGACAGGAGGAGTCTCGAGGCGATACCATGAGACACAGAGCAAGCAGGATGGATAGTATGTAGATGAGATAAACAAGCCTCAGGGAAGCATATAATTAATAGAAATGGTTAATTTAAGTTATGAGAGCTAGCTAGAAAAACAAGCCTAACCTATTGGCCAAGCATTTATAATTAATAATAAGTCTTTGTATGGTTATTTGGAAACTTGCTGGTGGGACAGAAAACTCCACATATAATATATGCCCAAGAGTGGTATACCTGAATCTTGAGTTAGATCAATGCCCAGCCTCCTGAGACACTGCCACACTGATTTCCATGATGTACATGTGTGCACTCCCATCAGCAATGGATGAGTCTTCAACTTACTCCACATCCTCAACAGCATGAGCTGTCACTTGTGTTTTTTATCTTAACCATTCTGACAAGTGTCAGATGGAATCTCAAAGTAGTTTTCATTTCTATTTCCCTGACAGCTAAGGATGTTTAAATGTTTCTCAGTGACTTGAGTTTGGTCTATTGAGAATTCTGTTTAGATCTGTACCCCATTTTTTAAACTGGATTATTTATTTGATTTGATAACTAGTTTATTAAGTTATTTATATATTTTGGTTGTGTGTGTGTGTGTGTGTGTGTGTGTGAGAGAGAGAGAGAGAGAGAGAGAGAGAGAGAGAGAGAGAGAGAGAGAGAGAGAGAGAGATCCCCTTTGATTTTGCTGGTCTGAGATTATTTACTTCCTGTGCTTTCATGGGTGCAGTTTTCCTTCTAGTCCTTTCTGTAGGGCTAGATTTGTAGATAGATATTGTTTAAATTTGGCTTTATCATGGAACATCTCATTTTCTCCATCTATAGTGATTAAAAGTTTTGTTGGATACAATAGTCTGGGCTGGTATCTGTAGTCACCATCTGCATCTCATTTGTCGAGTCCTTTCTGGCTTTAGAATCTCCATTGAAAAATCAGGTGTAATTCTAATAGGTCTGCATTTATATGTCACTTTCTTTGTTCTGTATCTTTAGTGTTTTGATTATTATGTGTTAAGGGGACTCTCCTTTCTGGTCCAATCTATTTTGTGTTTCATATTCTTCTTGTACCTTTATAGGTATCTCTTTCTTTGGGTTAAGAACATTTTCTTCTACAATTTTGTTGAAAATACTTTCTGGGGCTTTGAGCTGGGTTTCTTCTCCTTCTCTATTCTTGTTTTTCTGATAAATTTCATCTTTTTGTCATGTCCCTGATTTCCTGGCTGTTGTCAGAGGATTTTTAGATTTAACATATTGTATGACTTATGCATTCATTTATTCTATCATATCTTCAACACCCGAGATTTACTTTTTCATTCTCTTGTTTTCTGTTGGTAAAGCCTGCATCTGTAGTTCCTACTGGATTTCTAAAATTTGAATTTACAAAACTCCCTTAGTTTGTGTTCTCTTATTGATTTTATTTTCCCCTTTTCAGGTTTTGGACTGTTTAATTCATTTCTTTCCACTGTTTGATAATGCTTTCCTGAATTTCTTTATGGAGCAAAATTCTTGAATTATTGTGATCCAGTAGGGATGGTGTCAGAGAGGAAAGACAGACCAAAACACATGGTCTGCTGCAGAGATAGGGATGAGCTAGGGATTGAAACTGGAAGAGTAAGAGGAAAGAGTACAAACTTGTACAGCCACTTTGGAAATTAGTGTGGTGGTTTCTCAGAAAATTGGGAATCAAGCTACCTCAAGACCCAGCAATACCACTCTGGAGCATATACCCAAGGAATGCTCAATCATACCACAAAGACACTTGCTCAGCTATGTTCCTAGCAGCATTATTTGTATTAGCCAGAACGTGGAAACAACCTAGATGCCCTTCAACTGAAGAATGAATAAAGAAAATGTGCTACTTTTGCACAATGGAGTATTATTCAGTAGTTTTAAAAATGACAACATGAAATTTGCAGGCAAATGATGGAACTAGAAAAAAATCATCTTGAGTGAGGTAACCCATACCCAGAAAGACAAACATGGTCTGTAAAGCAATGGGTAACCAGGCTATAATTCACAACCCCAGAGAAATTAAGTAACAAGGAGAACCCTAAGAGGAACACGCATAAATTGCCCTGGAGGGGGAAATAGATAAGATATTCTGGGAAAAGTTGGAGAGGGGAGAGGGAACAGGATGGGGAATGAGAACATGAGGAAATGGGATGTCACCTAGGGGGAGGGATGGAGATGGAGAGCAATGAAAGAGCTATCTTGATAGAGGGAGACATTGTGGGGTTATGGAGAAACCTGATGCTAGGGAAACCACCAGGTGCTAGGGAAAACAGTAACCCACAAGATAATCCCAGCTAAGACTCTTAGCAATAGTGGAGAGGGTGCCTGAACTGGTCTTCCCCTGTAATTAGATTGGTGGCTACTCTAATTGTAATCAAAGAGCTTTCATCCAGTGACTAAAGGAAGCAGATTCAGAGATTCACAGCTGGGTACTGGGCCAAGCATCTGGTCTTCAGTTGAAGAGAGGGACAATGTATTGCATGAGCAGGGAGGTGGGGGATGTCAAGATCATGATGGGGAATCCCACAGAGACAGCTGAGCTGAGCTACCAAGAACTCAAGGACTCTGGATGACAGCTGGGGAAACTGAAGGGGACCAAACTAGGCCCTATGAATGTGGGTGACAGTTGTGTGGCTTAGTCTTGTAGTGTATTCCTGCTGAGCTCTTGGCCTGGTTCCAGAGAGTAGCACCTAGCCCCAATCCTTCCTTTGTTTAACCACACCTTTTGTTTCTCTTACCTTTTGTTTCTCTTTTTTTAATTTATTTTATTTTATTTTACAATATAATTCAACTTTACATATCAGCCATAGATTCCCCCATTCTCCCCCCTCCCACCCCGTCCCTCTTCCCCCGGCCCACCCCCCATTTCCATCTCCTCCAGGGCAAAGACTCCCCCGAGGATTGAGATCAATCGGGTGGACTCAGTCCAGGCAGGTCTAGTCCCCTCCTCCCAGGCTGAGCCAAGCATCTCTGCTAAGCCCCAGGTTTCAAACAGCCAATTCATGCACTGAGCACAGGACCCGGTCCAACTGCCTGGATGCCTCCCAAACAGATCAAGCCAATCAACTGTCTCACCCATTCAGAGGGCCTGATCCAGTTGGGGGCCCCTCAGCCATTGGTTCACAGTTCAAGTGTTTCCATTCATTTGGCCACTCATCCCTGTATTCCATCCATCCCTGGTCCCAACAACTCTTGCTCACATAAACCCTCCTCCTTCTTGCCAATTGGACTCCCGGAGCTCCACCCGGGGCCTGACCGTGGATATCTGCATCCAGTTCCCTCAGTCATTGGATGGGGTTTCTAGCATGACAATTAGGGTGTTTGGCTATCCTATCACCAAAGTAGGTCAGTTCGGGCTATTTCTCAACTATTGCCAGCAGTCTATTGTGGGGGCATCTTTGTGGATTTCTGTGGGCCTCTCTAGCACTTTGCTTCTTCCTACTCTCATGTGGTCTTCATTTACCATGAACATTCCTTGTGTTCCTTCTCTGTTCTTGATCCAGTTGGGATCTCCCGCTCCCCCAAGTTCTCTTTCCCTCGCCCCTCACCCCTCATTACCCCCACTCACGTCCAAACTGTTCATGTAGATCTCATCCATTTCTCCGTCACTGGGCGATCCCCTTGTCTTTCTTGGGGTCCTGTTTTCCAGGTAGCCTCCCTGATGTTGTGAGTAGCCATCCAGTCATCCTTGTTCCACAGCTAGTATTCTCCTATGAGTGGGTACATACCATGTTTGTCTTTCTGAATCTGGGTTACCTCACTCAGGAGAATTTTTTCTAGATCCATCCATTTGCCTGCAAACCTCATGATGTCATTGTTTTTCTCTGCTGAGTAGTATTCCATTGTGTATATGTACCACAGTTTATTTATCCATTCTTTGGTTGAAGGGCATCTAGGTTGTTTCCAGGTTCTGGCTATTACAAATAATGCTGATATGAATATAGCTGAGCAAGTGCCCTTGTGGTATGATTGAGCATTCCTTGGGTACATGCCCAAGAATGGTATAGCTGGATCTTGGGGGAGATTGATTCCCAATTTTCTAAGAAAGCACCATATTGATTTCCAAAGTGGCTGTACATGCTTGTGTTGTTTCTCTTATAGCCCTGCCTGGAGCCATTCCCGGCGGTAGATGGGTCCTGTAGAGGGTGTAAGGAGTCTGCAGGAGAAGGAAGTGAGCCAGGTGGTGGTCAGGAGAATCATGCAGCCTGACTGACTAGCAGCCAGAGTGTTTCTTTATTTATACAGAATTTAGTTAGCAGGGATACATTCATGATGTTCCAAAACATAGATCATATCATTTTTGTTTTTGGACATATGTTTCACTTCCTTTTGCTCATCTTTTAGTCATCATTAATAAACTATGGCAGAACAGAGTTATCATTTTCAATCATGTTCCCTCAGGTTTTGTAATAAACAGAGTTATCATTCTTACTCATTAACCCCATAACCCAATTTTTGAGAATCTAGAGGCATATGATAGCCTGTACTCAGACTGGTTGTTTTGTTTGCTTCAAGGACATTATACCAAAACAAAATCTTCAACCACCCTGGGCATTTTGCCATGTCCCAAGCAGTGTATTATTAACTCTTAGTGGTCAGAGTGCCCAGGAAAAATCCTCAGGCCAAACTGCTGCAGTTATTATTTAAATTCTGGCATAATACAATGTTCACATTTATATCTTTATAGAATTGGTCTATATGTCTAATTCTGGTGTTCCATTGTTCCTTGGTCATATGACCTTATAGTGGCTCTATATGAGCTAATTTCTAAGAGAGGGAGGTCCTGACACCTCATACTTTTATCATCTTTCCACTCCACACTTTACTTATCAATATGTCTCTATGTAGGGCAAAGTTGTATGCCATGTAATTGTCTGAGTGTACAGTGGGAAGAGGCTTGTAATCTCAACTGTGGACAATTCCTCTAGTCCACCAAATCTTGTTGACCTTTTTGAATTTACTTTGTTTTGAATATCTTGTTCCAGTGTAAGTATAGGGACAAATGTTTCAAGAATGTCTCAGTCTCATGAAGAGACCTATGGCTTCTTCTTTATGTGTCACAACCTCCAAGGCATAAGGAAGACCTTCAAGTAGATAAGGATATCTCCCTCAAAGTGTGTGTGGGGGGATAGTATGTTCAGGACTTTCCTGGGTAAGCTTAGAAGCAGCATTCCTGGGAAAAGGCATAAATGAGTCATAAGGAATTTTCCATCAATCCAACATCCCCAAATTCTACAAATATTAAAAGTACCCCAAGTATGTAACAGGTGAAGATGAAAACCAAAGGTGGCATGGCAGCCATCATGTGGCTCAGCTCTGCTGGTTCTTTGTCAAGCAGCTGTACTGGCTTTATGACTTCTGCCATTCCATTCAGATATGGCTGTGCCATATCCCTATGTGAATCTTGTCAGAGAGTCAAGGATCAGAGAGTGCTCCAAGGATCAAAGGCCTATGCAAATCTTGGTTCAGGAAACCTGGAAAACCATGGTACCTGATAAATCAAGTAATTTGCACTTGGCATTTGGTCTCTGGGAGCTCCTTTTAGATTGCTTTGAAAGTACAGAAATTAACTGGCTAAAATGTAAATAGAGAAACATGCCCTGACTCTGAAACCAGTACCAAAGAAACACTCTTGGCCACTAGAATCAGAGTCAGTGAATGAAATGTGCCCTGGCCTTAGAGGTAGTGTCAAAAAGCTCAGTAAGGCCAGTGAGAGAAACGAAGTTTAGCTCATATCAGAGTCATCTCTGCCCCTGTCCAACTTGTAGCACGAATCTTAACAGGTCTTATTAATAAAATCAAACCTGGAGCCAGGTATTGGGGTGAATGCAGAACAAGCCACAGCTTCCTCACCTGATCCTGTTTCCTCAGCTGATCCTGTTTCCTCAGACTGGAAGCCTCTGAGTCCACATCCAAATGGATCTCAGCTGAACTGCTACTCAAAAACCTAAAAGTTTAACCAGTCTAGTTCCTCATCCTCACACCTTAAATACCTTTCTGCTTCCTGCCATCACTTCCTGGGATTAAAGGCTCTTGTTACCATACCTGGCTGTTTCCAGTGTGGCCTTGAACTCACAGAGATCCAGGCAGATCTCTGCCTCTGGAATACTAGGATTAAAGGCATGTGTGCCACCATTTTCTGGCCTCTATATCTAGTGATTGTTCTGTTCTCTGACCCCAGATAAGTTTATTAGGGTGAACAATATTTTGGGGAACAAAATATCACCACACCAACTGACTTGTGAAACCAACCAATTACAGAGCAGGACAGTAGAATCATGGTCCTAGGGCCTAGGACCAGGGAAAGAAACACAGCCTGTATTTGGGTCCTGAGCCAGAGAAATGAACACTTTATCCCCAAACCCAAAAGCAAGGAAACATGCCCTGACTCTGAAACTAGTGCCAAAATTACACTCTTGGTCCCTAGAATCAGAGTCAGTGAAAGAAATGTGCCCTAGCCTTAGAATTAGTGTCAAAAAGCCAAGTAAGGCCAGTGAAAGAAACACAGTTTGGCTCTGAAATCAAGGCCATCTCTTTCCTTAGCCCACAAAACTGGCCAATCCCTGGGCAGAAAAAAACCAACCAATCACTGGTTGACTCTGCCCTTAAGAGATCCTATATAAATGGCCCTGCCTAGTCAGTTGTGGGCTGTACTCTCCACCCTGGTAGAGGCAGCTACTCTCCCGGACTCCTCCTTCCCAAATAAATCTCTTTCTCAAAAGAGTTTTGGGTCTGGCATAGAGAAGATCCCTCAGTGCTGAGATGTCCTTCAGTAGACAGAGCAAAGAGGAGCTGAACAGAAAATCCTTGCTGAGATATCACTCACTGGACAGAGCAATGAGGAGCTGAACAGAAATCCTTGCTGAGACATCCCTCAGTGGGAGAGAGCAAGGAGCTGAGCAGAAAATCCTTGCTGAGACATCACTCACTGGACACAGCAAGATAACTCAAAAAAGTAACACTTTTCTCTGGAGCTGAGGAGATTGCTACATTTCTGCAGGAGTTTCCCCTGTTGGAGAGTAAAGCAAAAGAAGCAACATCTTAGGCCAGAGAAGCAGAGCTCTTCTAGGAAGCTCCCTTAAGTGGAGGCTAAGGAAACCTCAGCTGTAGCGGCTCTCCAGGTGGAGAGGAGCAGGATTGCTATATCCTGCAGGGAGACAATCCCCCATCATACCAGGTATAGCCCGACTCTTCTGAACAGTCAGGATATCCTTCCCTGCAGAGCTGTCCTGGCAACTCAAGGCCTGACTTTCCCAAACAGTCAGGATACCCTTCCCTGCTGAAGCAGTGACAGGCCTGACTCTCCCGAGCAGCCAGAAAAACTTCCCCTCCAGGACACAGCTGTCCTAAGAAGCTCAAGGTATCTGGAATACCTCCAGGGCAGAGCTGCCCTAAGAAGCTCAAGGTATCTGGGATATCTAGCCCTTCAGCCATCAGAGCTGTCCTAAGTGGCTTGTGGCTTCCAGGATACCTTGCCCTCCAGCTGTCAGCTGTTCTAAGCAGCTACCTTGCCCTCCAAGGCTGCTGTCTCATCGCAGCTCTAGCCGTCACCTGATTCCAAAGAGTTGCAAAACTCATGTTTTGTTGCCAAAGTCTGGGACCAAACCCACATAGTTGCAACGAATTTACTTACATTGCTCTGTGAGAAGAGTTTCTCTTCAGGTAGTCACTGGCAGGCTTAATACAGTCTATCAATTTGGACTTTGGTAGTGCTGAGTTGTGTCTGTACCAGGGAACTTCATCATCCACAGTGGGTGGGTCTTTCCACCCCAATCAACATCATCAAAATAATCCCCCATAGGCATATTTAAAGGCTAGTGCCTAGGAAATTCCAAATTCTGTGAAGTTGACAATTAACATTGTCTTATGTTTCATCTAAGTTACAGTTTAGGATGCAGAGTCTTATTTAAAAATTGTGATTTGGGTCCAAATGATTATTTGTAATTAATAAAATACACTCACTTTGAAAATTCGCATTTTAATGGCACAATAGAGATTTGTGATGTCACATGTCCAAAATATGATAAAACAACCTAATAGCAATATGACACAATGCAGCAATATATTATCTTGGTGGTAGAAGGAAGTATTATAGTGTGCAAGTTAAGCAATGTGATGCCACATTTCCATATTATGATTACAAGTTTGAGAACTGTGATGACAAAATGGAGTACTGTGATATCACAATTCAGTATTGGGATGATACAATGGAACTTGATACCATGACAATTAAGTACTGTGATGCTAAATTCAGCATTGTAGTGTCACAATGAAGCACTTTTTTTTTTATAATTCAGGCTTATGATGCCACAATATTGTACTGTGCTATCACAATGCAGAAGTGTGATGGCAAACTGATTTTCCTGATGACAAGAGCAAAATACTGAATTGTGATATCACAGTGTAGCATTGTTAAGGGATTGTTGATCATTGTGATGGAGAGCTTTGCTGGCAAATTATACTTTTGTAATGGCAAAACGCAGCATTGGGTTTTTTTTTTTAAATCACAATGGAGTATGTCACAATTTGGCAATGTAATGGTGCATGGAGGATGTTAATGTCATAATTGAGCATTTTGATGGCAAAGTGGATAATTTGATAACAGAATATAGTATAGTGATGACAAGAAAGAAGCATTGTGATATCACAGTTCAGCATTGTAGTGATAAAATGGAGAACTGTGTGACATCATGCAGTACTGTGATGACAAAATAAATTTTTGTAATGGCACAATACAATATTGTGATATAGTAATTTAGCATTGTGATGATATTATCCTGCATAGTGATGGTACAGTAGAGCTATTTGATGTCATATGACCATATTATAATACCAAATTTCAGAATTGTGTTGTTTTAGTTCAGTATTTTGATAGCACAGTGGAGCACTGTGTTGACACATTATTTTATTGTATTGTCACAACACAGGATCATGATGCCAAAATTGAGCATATGAGTGTCCAATAGAGGTCAGTTATCATAATTCAGGATGTGGCGATACAATGGAATATTCTCATATCACAATAGAGTACCGAGATGGCACATAGAAGCACTGTGATGACACAGTGGAGCACTGTGAATACACACTGTTTTGATCAGATGTTGGTGCCTGTAGTAGGCAGCCATCCCAGCTTTGATCTGGAAATTCCAACCCCCATTGAGGCTTTGGTAACTGTCACTCCTACAAGGCAGGGCCAAGAGAGGGCTCTGAAGACCCGAGATCCAGATGCACCACCCTCTTTGGTTCCTGGATCCTGGACACTAGAGGTAGACCGAGCAGAGTTCTCTAGAGAACACCTTCGGACTGTGCTACATCTTCCCCCAGACCCTGTAATCTACCTATGCCTTCATTTGTAAGTTATGTCACTAAATAAACCTCCCTTTTAACTACGTGGAGCGGCCTTAATAATTTCACCAATATCTGGTGCCCAACATAGGGCACGAACCCATGACCCTGAGATTAAGAGTCTCATGCTCTACCAACTGAGCTAGCAGGGCTGGTAGATTCTTCAATGTGTTGAGCATTTAACACATTGCTCTTGAACCAACTGTTCTAAAACTTGTAGCTTCTCTTTTGTCAAAGGCCATTGTACAACCCAGACAGGTTTATTACTTAGCCATTTTAAAGGTAAGTCAGTTGGTACTTCTGAGAGTTCAACAGCAGTTGTGCTCTGTTTGTGTACAGCCTGAATGGTTGGTGACTGTTTTTTATAGCATATTATGGTATTATTCCTAGAAACATGCATTGGTCTGTATTCCTTTTCTGAGAGTGTAGGAACTTTAATCTGGGTTGTTGTAACAGATCTCGGCCCCAAAGATTTACTGCTACATATGACTTCAGCCTTCCTCTCTGTCCTTCTGAATGCCCTGTGCATTCAACCCATCTCGAACTCTGTTTTATCTGAGATAGGGTGCCAATCCCTAAAAGTTGGACATCTACCTCTTGAAGAGGCCAATTTGGATGCCATGGTTTTGGTGTAATTATAGTCACAACCGCACCTGTGTCTACCAGTCCCTCCAGAACCAGGCCATTAATTCGAATTCTAAGCTTTGGTGGGTGCCAGATATTGGTGAAATTACTATGGCTGCTTCACATAGTTAAAAGGGAGGTTTATTTAGTGACATAACTTACAAATGAAGGCATAGGTAGATTACAGGGTCTGGGGGAAGATGTAGCACAGTCCGAAGGTGTTCTCTAGAGAACTCTGCTTGGTCTACCTCTAGCGTCCAGGGTCCAGAAACCAAGAGAGGGTGGTGCATCTGGATCTTGGGTCTTCAGGGCCCTCTCTTGGCCCTGCCTTGTAGGAGTGACAGTTACCAAAGCCTCAATGGGGGTTGGAACTTCCAGATCAAAGCTGGAATGGCTACCCACTATAGGTGCCTTGTAAGCTAATGGAGTATTGTGATGATGATGAGCATTGTGTCAAATTACACAGTTGTGCTGGAACAATACAGCACTGTGATGACACAATACAGCATTGTGCTTGCACAACTGAGTACTTCAGTGTCACAATTCAGCATACTAGATACAATGGTGCTTCATGATATCACAAGACCACATTGTTGTACAACTACCCATAGCACAAACTTTAGCCATTGCAACAACTGTAATCTTAGCCTAGCCTTAATCCTACCCCTAGCTCTATCTCTAAACACAATCATAACTGTATTAACAAACCCTAATACTACCTTAGACCTAACTGTAATCCTTTATTATCCCTGACACTAATCCTCTCCTAGCTCCAGTCCTACAATAACCCTGACTTTAAGCTGAAATTTAATTATAATATAGAACATAAATTTACCCCTAAGACCAATATCACAATGTTAACTTTAGCCTTAACCTCAACCCTAATCCTAACGCTAACTTAAACATAACCCACAACTAACACTTACCCTAATTATATATCTAGCCCCAGCACTAAAACTAACCCAAACCTCATCCTAAACACTACACTAATCTTATCCCTCTTCCTAATCTAACCTTAATCCAAACCCTAATTGTAACTGTAGTGTATCCCTAAGGCTAACTAGCACTCACTCTAAGCTCAAACCATACTAAGTTATAACCATAAATCTAACCCTAAACCTAACTCTAGCCAACATCGAATCATAACCCTAACCTCAAACTAACATGACAGAGAATATTAATGTGGTATTTTAAATGAGAATGGCCCCAATAGGATCATATGTTTGAATAATTGGTCCCCAGTTGGTAGAATTATTTAAGAATTAGTGGTATGGCCTTGTTGAAGGAGGTGTGGCACTGGGGGTGGGCTTTGAGATTTCAAGAGACTCTAGCCATTCTGAGTGTCTATCTCTACCTACTTGAGGATAAAGATGTAAGCTCTCAACTGTTCCTGGACCATTTCTTTGCTCTGCCATCATGGACTCTAATCCTCTGAAACTCTAGCCCCCAAATTAAATGCTTTCTTCCATAATTTTCCTTGGAAATGAGGTTTATCACAGCTATAGAATAGTAACCCTAACAATAAACATGACACAAATCTAACACTAGCTGGGCTAGATAGGTTTTGTCAACTTGAAACAAGTAGAGACATATCTGGAAAGATTGAATCTCAACTAAGAAATTGCCTCCATTAGATTGGTATGTAGACATGTCTGTGGAGAATTTTATTGATTCATAGTTGTAGTTAGAAAGCCAGAACACTACAGGAAGTATAATCCCTGAGCAGGTAGTTCTGGGTTGTATAAGAATGCAAGCAGAAAAATCCATGGAGAGAGCCAACCATAACAAAACCCTAATCTTAACCCTAGCCTTAAAACAAAACCTCATTCCATTCCTAACAAAACCTTGTCAACCTAAACTTAACCTATAGTCTAGCACTAACACTATCCTAAGCATAACCATAACAATTGCCTAGTCTTATCTGTGACCCTTATCCTGTTAACATTATCCCTAAAACTATTCCTAACCTTAACTTTCAGCCTAACCCTAACAGTAACACTAACATTGCATAAACTCTCACCCTACCCTTTACTCTGACACTAACCTAACCCTATACCTAATTACAAATCTATAATTCTAACACAAGCCTAGCCCTAACCCTAATTCTAATTCTAATCATAATCTTAAAAGTATTCCTAACTTTAACAACAAACCCAAGGTTAACCTGTAATCTTATTCCTAACATAAACTTAACCCCTCACCCTAAACTAACCCAGGAACTAACCCTAACATTCACCTAGATCTCAATGTCATTACAACTCCAACTCAGTACCTTAACATTAGCCTTTCCCTAAGCCTAAGCTATATCCTAATTCTAATACTAATTTTAACCATAAACCTATGCCAAACTCTTACACTAACATTAACCTAGTCCTAACCCTAATCCTAGTATAATCACTAAACCAAAAGCTCAACTTAACCCTATCCCTAACCAAAAACCTGATCCTAACCATGATCCTTACAATGAAATTATATCCAACCAACCCATTAATAAATCTATTAATTAATAAATAATAAACCTATTAAAACTATTAGTCAGGGTTCTCTAGAGTCACAGAACTTATGGAATGAATCTCTCTCTATATATATATATATATACATATATATATACATATATACATATATACATATATATATATATATATACATATATATATGGCATTTTATTGGAATTTCTTGGAATGTCCTAGAAGCAATTCAGTTAATGCAATAATGACTAGCTATGTACAGAAAGTCCAAGAATTTGGTAGCTACTCAGTCATACAAGGCTGGGTATCTCAGCTGGTCTTCTGAATATGCTGGAATCCCAAAGAAGTAGGCTCCAATGCAAGTGAAGAAATGGATGTGTTAGAAAGTCAAGGGCAAGCAGGAAAACTGCAAAACCTTCCTTCTTCTATGTCCTTAATTAGGCTTCCAGCAGAGGGGGTGACCCAGATTAAAGGTGTATCATCCTGCTTCAAGATCTGGATTAAAGTGTGTATCTTCCCACCTCAACATCCAAATCAAAAGCCTATGTCTTCCTGCATCAATATTCTGATCAAAGGCATGTTGTTTTCCCATCTCAATATCTGGATCAGAGGTGTGTCCTCCTACCTTAAAGGTTTGGACTAAAAGTGGAATCACCCACTTTAAACCAAACAGAATATCTCTCACAGGTGTGCCCTCCATTTCTGGATTGTAGTTCCTTCCAGATACAGTCACAACTAGTCACACAAATCATAACCTAATATCACCAAACTTAGTCTTAACCCTAATTCTAACATTAACAATAAACCATAGCTCTAACCATCAATTAAGCTCTACTCCTCCTGTCAACAATAATCCTAGCCCTATTCACATATGTACCCCTAGAGGCCAGAAAAGGGTGTCACCTTCCCTGGTACTGGAGATAGTTGGTTATAAGACACCATGTGGGTGCTGTGACCTCTACAAGAGCAGCAGTGCTCTTCTTAATTCTTCAGTATTTTTATTGTTCAGTATTGGTTTAGTTATTCAGGGCCTTTTATGCTTCCATATCAATTTTAAGAATATTTTTCTATTTCTGTGAAGAATGGCATTTGACATTTTATTGGGATTGCTTTGAATATGTATTGTTTTGGTAGGATAGCTATTTTTACAATAGTAATTCTTCTGATCCATGAACACAGGAGGTCTTTTCATCTTCTTCTACCTTCTTTGATTATTTTGGTTTAAAGTTTTCATTGTAAAGCTCTTTTGCAACTTTAGGTTTATTCCAAGGTTTTTGCTCTTGTTTAAAGATTAGAGCAGGTGGGACTGTTTCCTTGATATCTTTCTCAGTATATTTGCTACTGGTGTATACATAGTAAGGCACTTAATTTTTATGTATTAATTTTATATTCTGCCAACTTGATGAAAGTGTTTGTCAATTTTAAGTTTCCTGGTAGATGGTTTAGGGTTTACATATATCACCTGCAAATTATGTTTTTTTTTTCCACTTGCATCCTATACGTCTTTTGTCCTACAGCTCTAAGAATCAAGAACTGTTTTGAGTAGAAAAACTGGACACCCTCGTCTTGTTCCTGATTTTTGTGGAAATGCTTTAGTTTTCTAATGTTGGCCATAGGCTTATCCTATGGAGGAGACATTTTATCTTCTCAGAAAGCCTTTTCTGCATCTATTAAGATGACCATGATCTCCATCCTTGAATCTATTTATACAGCATTAAATAACAGACTTATAATGAACCATGTCTGTGGTGGTATTGTGTTCCCCAAAATATTTGTTCCCCAAAATAAACTTATCTGGGGTCAGAGAGAGAACAGCCACAATATTAAACATGAGGCTAGGCAGTGGTAGCATACGCCTTTAATCCTAGCATTCCAGAGACAGAAATCCCTCTGGATCTCTGTGAGTTCAAGGCCACACTGGAAACGGCCAGGCACAGTGATACACACCTTTAATCCCAGAAAGCCAGCCTTTAATCCCAGGGAGTGGTGGTAGAAAGGAGAAAGGTATATAAGGCGTGAGGACCAGAAACTAGAGGCATTTGCCATGGAGAGGCATTTGCCCTGGAGAGGCACTTGCCCTGGAGAGGCATTTGGCCTGGAGAAGCATTTGGCCTGGTTAAGCATGTGGCTGGTTAAGATTTCAGGCTTCTAGCAGCAGTTCAGCTGAGACCCATTCTGGATTAGGACTCAGAGGCCTCCAGTCTGAGGAAACAAGACCAGCTGAGGATCTGGTGAGGTGAGATAGCTGCGGCTTATTCTGTCTCTCTGACCTTCCAGTGTTCACCCCAATAACTGGCCTCGGGTTTGATTTTATTAATAAGACCTTCTAAGATTCACACTACACATGTCTGCATTCATCTCATCTCAGTTTAATTTTGTTAGGCCATATGCATCTAGAATTTCAGCAGTTTTCTTTAGATTTTCCAGTTTCATAGAATACATCTTTAAGGTATAAACTAATGATCTTCTCTATTTCATTGGTGTATATCTGATGACTCTCTGTTCATCTCTAATTTTATCCATTTGGGTTCTCTCTGTCCTTTCCCCAGATTTGTCTAAGGGGTTGCCAACCTTGCTTATCTTTTCAAAGAACTGGTATGTTCTACTTTCACTCTCTTGCTGTGATAAAACACTCTGACAAAAAGCAACTTGGGAAGAAAAGAGTTTATTTCACCTTGCACTCCTAGGTCACAATCCATCATTGAGGGAAGTCACGGTGGGAAATCAAACAAAAACCATGGAGGAATACTGATTGCTGGCTTGCTGTCTGCTTCACTCTTGTTCATTTTCAGCTAGCTTCTTATACAGCCCAGGTTCACCTGCCTAGGGATGGTATCATGCACAGTGGGGCAGGCCATCCCACATCCGATTTTAGTAACTAAGATCTGGTATGGGAGGGAAACAGGGTTGGTGAGGAAGTGGGAAAAGCAGCTGGGAAGGAAAACTTGGGATATTATTACAAGTCCAGTGGACATAGTCTATAAAGGATTGGAAGGTTATAAAGTTTTTTATGTGTGTATGCCTATGTGATCTTGTGAGCATCACATGAGTGCAGATGCCCATGAAGGTCAGAGGTATAACCCTAGATGTTTATAAAGGAAAAAAAGGGGGCTGGAGAGGTGACTTGGTGGTTAAACATATTTGTTGCTTTTGCAGAGGACTTAGGTTTGGTTCCCAGTTCCCACATAACCACTCTCTGGGAATTCCACTTATAGAGAATATGATGTGCTCTTCAGGCCTCTACAGGCACCATGCCTGTGGTACAAACATGCAGGCAAACAAGATTTTTTCTTTTAAGTACAAAAGAGGAGGGGTTACGTATGAAGGAGGAAATGACATGCACATATGAAGAGATAAGATGTAGGTAAAGTTGAGTAGGGAGTCCCTGGCTGAAGATACATGGAACAATCCTAGAACCTAACAAAGCACTGTGTAAACAAAAGCACTGAGACATATATGCAAGAATAGAGATCGAATAACAGAATTTTTAAAATATTTATGGAATGAAATTGCTGACACAATTTCAGCTGCAGAGTTGAAAAGCAGTTCTTAGATACTTCTGGTTCTAGTAAGGTGCACATGGTGCTGTGTGGGAGAGGGGTAAATGAGAGCCATTGGGCTTTTTAGCCTATATTCTGGCATGTGGGGGAAGAGGGATTTGTAAGATCTTTCTCTCAGAACTCTATCTTGACCTCCTCAGATCCTGCAGGTCCCATGTATTTAGAGCAGTACATCCCATGCAGTTTGTATTGCTCTCTGAGGATTGATTCTGCCTGCTTTCCTGTAGAGATCTTCCCAGGCTTAAGTTTATAGGCCCTGCTTCTTGTAGGAAAGGAGATTGTTGTCTATTTTCTTGAGCTTCGGTGGTGAGGCTTCTCACAGTGTTACATTATGATATGAATGAGCATTGTGACTGGACAGTGGAATATTGTGACAGCAAAGTAGAACACTGTCATGGATAAAGTGAAGAATTGTGACAGGTACAGAGAATTGTGATCAGACAGTGGAGCACTGTTATTAGAACAGGACTGTGACAGGATACTGGGACAATTTGATGGAACATAAGAACATTATGATGGGATGGGGGACATTATGACAGGGCAGGTCAGCATTGCAATGGAATACAATGGAACAGTGGTACACTGTGATAGGGACAGTAGAGAATTTGAGAGAACACAAAAGTGTTGTGATGGAACAAAAGAAAATATGAAGAAACATTGTGACAGAACATGAGTATTGTGGTTGAGTACAGTGGTAGAGACTGATTTAGATCAATGTAATATTGTGATGAGACAATGAAACATTGTGATGAGTATAGAGGTACATTGTGAGAGAAAAATGAGCTATGATAGGATAGAGAAATACTGTGATTGGACAGCTGAGAAATGCAATAGAATAAAGGATTATGATGAGAACTGAAACTGAGGTGGGTAGATGGACATTTACTGAACACTGCAATAGAAAAGAGAAGCACTATGATTGAACAGCAAAATATTGACAGAATAATGGAACACTGTAAATGACACTGCAGCATTCTGATATGACAGTAAGCATTAGAACCAGAGAGAGGAGCATTGTGACAATACTTCTAAATGTATGGTAAAAGAAAAAAAAATACTGTGATTGGTTGATTGGCCAGTACAACACTGTGACAGACAGAGAAGCATGTTGACAGGACAGTGAAGCATTACACTGGGACAGGAGAGGACTAACATGAACCACTTGGCTAGACATAGTGGCACACATCGTCAAGCCTAGCACTAAGGAGGTATGAGAGTCTGAGGCCAGCCTGGTCTACATATCAAGTTCCAGACTATCCAGGACTACATATTGAGACACATTTCAAAATCAAAAACAAAGTATGATAAATGAAGCATGAAAACAGGATGAAAGAGCACTAATTGTGAAACAATAACATACTGTTATAGAACAATGGATATTATGATGAAATAATGAATAGTGTTGTGATATCACAGTGGTACATTGTGATAGCACAGAAGAGTATAGTGGCAAACAAACAAACAAACAAAAAGGATAAACATTATATTACCACAATGTAGCACTGTTGTAGGGCAATGAGGTACTACAGCATTATGATGGGACAGATGAGCCTTGTTGATGGGACAGTGGGCACTAAAGACATGACAGTGGAACCTGGTGATGAAGCAGAGGAACATTGTGTTGAAAAGAGTGGAGTACTGTAACAGTGCTATAGAGTGCTGTGGTGGGAAAAGTGGAACACTGTGATAGAACAATTGAGCAATTTAACTAGTACATTGGTATGGTATATAATAGAAAAACTGGACACTGGTGGATAGAAAAGCACTATGATTAACTATAAAGCACTGTGATAGAACAATGGAGAATTGAGACAGCAGAGTGGAGAGTGATGATGCAACTGTTACATCTTGAGGAACAAAAGAATATCATGATAGAAAATTTCAAAAACAGGTAAACATTATGATGGGGAACACTAGAATGGAATAGAGGAGCACTGTGGTAAGACAGAGAAGGTATGTGATGGGACAATGGATCATTATGTAGAAAAGCGGGGTACTGTATTAGACAGAGGATCACTGTTAAGGGCACAGCTTAGTGTTTTTTAATCACTATGGAATGTGTATTTGGAAGACAGAATGTGTTGCTAAGTGAGATTTACCTCACACTTAACTTCTCTCATTAGGCAGAAAAAGCAAACATCTTAGGCCTCTGAAACACTCTCTTAGTCCAGACCTAATACAGGCCTCTTCCCACAGTGGCTATTGACCTACGGAGTCTTAAGGAAAGTATATTTCTGAGATACTAAGTTTTGAGGCAACATGACTCATTAGAAATGTCTTGATGCTAGAGAGGCCCACAGAAATCCACAAAGATGCCCCCACAATAGACTGCTGGCAATAGTTGAGAAATAGCCCGAACTGACCTACTTTGGTGATAGGATAGCCAAACACCCTAATTGTCTTGCTAGAAACCCCATCCAGTGACTGAGGGAACTGGATGCAGATATCCACGGTCAGGCCCCGGGTGGAGCTCCGGGAGTCCAATCGGGAGAAGGAGGAGGGTTTAAGTGAGCAAGAGTTGTTGGGACCAGGGATGGATGGAATACAGGGATGAGTGGCCAAACAAATGGAAACACATGAACTGTGAACCAATGGCTGAGGGGCCCCCAACTGGATCAGGCCCTCTGAATGGGTGAGACAGTTGATTGGTTTGACCTGTCTGGGAGGCATCCAGGCAGCTGGACCGGGTCCTGTGCTCAGTGCATGAATTGGCTGTATTTGAAACCTGGGGTTTAGCAGAGATGCTTGGCTCAGCCTGGGAAGAGGGGACTAGACTTGCCTGGACTGAGCCCACCAGGTTGATCTCAATCCTCGGGGGAGTCTTTGCCCTGGAGGAGAAATGGAAATGGGGGGTGGGCCGGGGGGAGGGTGGGAGGGTGGGAGGGGGGAGAATGGGGGAATCTATGGCTGACATGTAAAGTTGAATTATATTGTAAAATAAAATAAAATAAATTAAAAAAAAGACATTAAAAAATTAAAAAAAAAGAAATGTCTTGAGTATTAAAAAGAAAAAAAATTGCTGGTCTTCTGAATTTTCCATGCTCTCTAACACACTTTTCACTTAAAAGTTTCTAAATATAAGGAAGGTGTCTTAGGGTTTTATTGCTGTGAACAGACACCATAACCAAGGCAACTCTTATAAAGGAAAACATTTAATTGAGGCTGGCTTACAGCTTCTGAGGTTTACACCATTATCATCATGGTGGGAAGTATGGCAGCACGCAGGCAGACATGGTACTGAAGGAGTTGAGAGTTCTACATCCCAATCAGCAGGCAGCAGGAAGTGAAATGATGTCACAATCGACCTGGATTGAGCATTTGAGACCTCAAAGCCCAGCCCCTAGTGACACACTTCTCCTACAAGTCAACCTCCTAACAGTGCCATTTTTATTTAAACCACCACAGAAAGTCTGTTTGGAAGGCAGAATGTGTTGCTGCTTCACACTACACTTTAAATATATCCTAAACCTAATCTTAATCTCTTACCCTAATGCTGTCTCTATTGACAACCTACGTTAATGTTCACTATAACTCCTAACATCCAAAATCTTAACACTAATCATATGCTCAATCCTACTCTAACCAACTACCAACACTATCACTACCCTAAACACAACCTAACTCTGATGCCAACCCAAACCCTAATGATATACAACACTGTACCTCATGTTCATCACATTTAAAATTAATCTTTTTTTTAAAGATTTATTTATTTATTATGTATACAGAAGAGGGTGCCAGATCTCATTACAGATGGTTGTAATCCACCATGTGGGTGCTGGGAATTGAACTCAGGACCTCTGGAAGAGCAGTCGGTGCTCTTAACCTCTGAGCCATCTCTCCAGCGCCCTAAAATTAATCTTAACCATATTCCAAACATTAATCCAAATGCAAAAACCTAACCTAAGATTTAAACCCCTAACCCTAGTACCCAATCTCTAGCCCCACCACTATGACATCCTAATCCATAACAATAAAAACTTTAATCCTTATATGAAACCTAATTTCTACTCCTCTAAACCTAACCCTAATCTTTAATCTTAACTCTAACCCTCTCTATGTTCTGATCTACAAACAGAACAAAACAGAATATGCAGGTATTAGCATGGCAGAAGCAAAATTTTATCTGCCAGCTCTTCACAGTATGTGAATCAGCTTCTGGCTATATTGCTTCTCTTTACATATACAGACAAAAAAATAATTGTAACTTAAAATATTTTTAAAAAGAAATCTATTTAAAAACCATTCTTTAGTAAAAACTTTACCATTTATTAAAGAAGAAAGGAAATTTTCATACTAATTGAGGTGAGATGCTTATTTTAAATCAATTATTAAATCTTACCTGAATGTGGCACTAGTCTTTAATCCCAACACTCAGGAGGCAGAGGCAGGTGAATCTCTGAATTCGAGGCCAGTCTCATCTACATACTGAGTTCCAACTAGTCAGGGTTACTGAGTGAGACCTTGTCTCCAAAAAAAGGGGGGGGTTAGATAAATAAATCTTAGCTGAATATCTGAGAATTGCAAAATATAGAGAATCAGTATTTTCTAGAGTTGAATCATAATTGCTAAATGCCCTTCACATAAATTAGTACAAAATGGCAAAAGTACATTTAGGACCATTTCAGAAACTATTAGATAATCTAAAACCCAAATTCACTAAACAATGTTTATAAAATACATTTTGGTAAATTAGAAAACATTTAAAAAAAAATCAAGCTTTTTAACACAATGTAATCCAAAGGTATACCAATTTCTTACTTGCAAACTGATGAGACTAGGAAAGTATATAAAAAAATTAAATTTGCAAAGTGAAAAAGTTATGAGCTAATTCACTGAGGACAGTATTTTATAAATAATAAAATCTTAAGTCTACAGTGTTTATAAAGTTAATAGTAGTAATATTAGTGGATAGTAATGTCCTTAACATTCACTGAAGTACAACTCACTGACACCCAGAGCAACATCTAGTCCTTAAGACTCCAATCACAATATGGAGCCTGCGTAAGTGTAGCATTTATACCATTATTCCTTCATATATTTACACCAAATATTTTCAGTTTCCTAAATAATTACCATTACCCCTGCCTAAAACAATCAGTATGTTTGCAGCAGTGTGGGGGAGATTATACTATATTTGTGATAGTTGATATTATCATCTTAAGATCTAGAATCACCTGGGAGATAAGTTTCTGAGCTTGCCTGTAAGGGATTTGAGACAGGAAGACCCACCCTGAAGGAGGTGACACTATTGCCTGGGTTCAGGTTCTAGCCAATAAAAGGGAGAAAGCTAGGAAGTCATGAGTACTCTTCACTCTTTGCTTGACTGCACATACAGTGAGACAGGCTCCAAAAAGCTCCTCCTGCTGAGACTTCTGTGCCATTGTCAGACTGAGACACAACTCAACACAACTCAACCTCTGAACCAACAGAAACTCTTCCTAGCTTGTTTAGTTGGAATATTTTATCACAGCATTAGGAAAAGCAACAACACACAATGATCTTCAGTTATGAAATTGCTTAAACAATATATCACAAACTACCTCTATTGTTGGAAGACTATTAAGAATTTTTACCTCAATATATGCCTCTAAAAGAAATGGCAACTCATTCTTTTGGGACATTCTTATTCTTTTGATAAGCACTCTGGGGACTGAACTTATAGTTTCATGTGTGCCCAGCAAGTATTCTACCTAACAAACATTTCCAGTACTCTTCAGCTTTTGATTACAAAACAGGGCAAGTCCTGAACTTGCAATTCTCCTCCATCAGCCACCTAAGCAGTACACCACCAAGCCTTTCTAGGACCATTATTAAATGCAAATTCCTTATAGACACAATATATTCATAACCTATATAACATTACATTCATGTTAAAAAATCTGATCATAGGTTAATTTTCATCAGGATTTCAAAATACTTAAAATTTACTTCTAATAGTCTTCATGACTTTTACTGTTAAAATTTAAAAGCTTTACTTTCAAACTAGTTTCAACCCAACATCCATTCTTATAAAAGCTACCTGTTTGCATTACCAAAGAGGACATATGAAAAATTAGGTATCCTCACATTACATTCTTAAAGTGTTCTACCAAAGGTGTCCAAGTTTTCAAATGGAATTGAACATCTTTTTTTTGTTTTCTAAGACAGGGTTTTTCTGTGTATCCCTGGCCAGCGTGGACCTCCAATATCTGCCTGCCTCTGCCTCCCCAGTACTAGGATTAAAGGCATGCACTACCATGCCCAGCTTGGAACTGAGCATCTTAACATATATTACTGATAGGTCTTTCTCCATAAGTCTATGGTTTAAAAACAAAAACTGAAGCTTTCACTTCATTTTATACTACCAGATTTTTTTTCTCAGGAGTATTTTCAAACATTAGAAGGAAATTAGAAAGTCTACAAGTTTTTGCACTCTTCAGATTCATGGGGCTTTTTCTCCAGCATGAGTTTTTCCATGTCTTTGAAGGGACCGGTGACATCTAAAGGCCTTACCACACTGTTTACATTCATATGGTTTTTCATGACTATGAGTTCTTTCATGTCTCTGAAGGGAGCTGTGACATCTGAAAGTTTTGCCACATTGTTTACACTCGAAGGGTTTTTCTCCAGTATGGATTCTTTCATGTACTTGAAGAGAAGGGAGACGCCAGAAGGCTTTACCACAGTGTTGACATTCATAAGGTTTTTCCTCAGAATGAGTTCTTTCATGTAATCGAAGGGAGCTCTGTACTCTGAAGGCCTTACCACATTGTTTACATCCATAAGGTTTTTCTCCAGTATGTGTTCTTTCATGTCTTTGAAGAAATGAGGGATAAATGAAGGTTTTACCACATACCTTACATTCATAGCGTTTCTCTGCAGAATGAGACCTTTCATGCATTTGAAGTAAATATCGAGAAACAAAGGACTTGCCACACTGCTTACATTCAGATGGATTTCCTTCAGCTTTCTTTCCTTCATGTATATTACTAAGACTGAAAACTTTACCACGTTGCTTGCATTCATAAGGTTTCTCATTACTGTGAGATATTTCATGCACTCGAAGACTACTGAGAATTGTGAAGGTTTTACCACATTGTTTACATTCATGTGATCTCTCCCCAGTGTGGATTCTTTCCTGTAGCTGAAGGGAACTTGAACAATCAAGAATTTTACCACATTGCTTATATTCATAAACTTTTTCTTCAGTATGGGTCTTTTCAGGTACTTGAAAATAACTGAGTTTTCTGACAGTTTTATCAAATTGCAGACATGCATAGGATTTTTCTCTAGTATGAGTTAGTTCATGTAACTGGAGGGCACTGGGACAACTGAGACTTTTATCACACTGTTTACATGTATACAGTTTTTCTTCAGTGTGAGTTCTTCTATGTATGTGAACATAAGTGAGACTTCTAAATGCTTTACCACATTGCTTACATTCATAGGGTTTTCCATCAGTGTGAGTTCTTAAATGCCTCTCAAGTAAACAAGGAAAAATAAAGGACTGGTCACACTGTTTACATGCATATTTACATGCATATTGTTTTTCTCCATTATGAATCTTTTCATGTCTTTCCAGGGAAGAGAGATAAAAAAAGGCTTTACTACATAGCTTACATTTATGGGGCTTTTCTATAATATGAGATCTTTCATGTACTTGGAAGGTACTCCAATCCCTGAAGATTTTACTACATTGCTTACATTCAAAGGGCTTTTGCTCAGTGTGAGCTCTTTCATGTCTTTGAAGGAAAGGAGGACATAAAAACGCTTTACCACATACCTTACATTTATAAGGTTTCTCTACAGTATGAGCCCTTGCATGCAATCGAAGGGAACTGTGACTTCCGAAGGATTTACCACACTGTTTACATGTATAGGGTTTTCCCCACGTATGAGTTCTTTTATGTCTTTGAAGAAGAGGGGAACAAAGGAAGGCTTTACTGCACAGCTTACATTTATATGGTTTCTCTCCAGTGTGAAATCTTTCATGTGTCTGAAGTAAATATGCGTAAGTGAAGGACTTACCACACTGTTTACATGCATAAGTTTTTTTCCCAGGATGAGCTATTTTATGTCTTTGAAGGGAACAGTGACTTCTGAAAGCTTTACCACACTGTTTACAGTCATAACATTTTTCAGCATTGTGGGTTGTTTCATGCATTCGAAGGTAACTTTGACATTTGAAAGCTTTATCACACTGTTTACATACATAAAGTTTTTCTGCATTATGAATCCTTTCATGAAATCGAAGAGAACTGGGAGAACAGAGGGTTTTCCCACATTGTTTACATTCATAGGGGTTTTCTTCAATATGAAAAATTTCATGTAATTGAAGATAATTGTGACACCTGAAAGCTCTCCCACATTGTTTACATTCATAGGGTTTCCCTCCAATATGAGTTAATTTGTGTAATCGAAAGGAACTTTGATGTCTAAAGGATTTTCCACATTGTTCACATTCATATGGTCTTTCTCCAGTATGAACTCTTTTATGAGTTTGAAGGGAACTAGAAGAACTCAGAGCTTTACCACATTGTGTACGTTCATAACATTTGTCTTCGGTGTTGGTTCTTCCATCTACAGAAAATGAACAGGTGCAAACAAAGGCCATTCCACATTGCTTACAGGATTTTTCACAACTGTGACTTTGCTGCTGTATTCCAAATGAACCTGGAAAACAAAAAAAATTTTAAAACATTTCACTTTTATAAGGTACCTGTGTATCGTTGAATATCTGTGAGTTCAAGGTTTCCTTACATTGTTTACATTTATAATACTTCTTACCATATTTGTGTTCAGATGGTTTGTCCCCCAAGTGAGACATGATGTGCTCATTAAAGGATGAATGACAAATGAAGATTTTTCCACACACACCACATTCAAATGGTTTTATTCCAGTAGAAATGTTTGTACTACTATGGAGATTTGGTATCCAGGTAAAGGTTTCTCGAAACTGACCACCTTCTTTAAGCTCATAGACTGCATCTACCATATAATTTCTGTAAAAAAAAAAAAAAAGTAAAGTATAAAAATGTTAGCAATGGCTGCTTCACCAATGACTCTCTAGTCCTAGACTTACATTATTCATAAAAATCAGTGTATGCTTTTGCCATCTCAATAGTTTCAAACAAAATGGACTGATGATTCTACAACATGCTCCTAAAGAGCTACTATCAAAACAGCCCCCACAGACTAGAGAGATGACTCATCAGTTAAGAGAACTGGCTGCTCTTCCAGAAGTCCTCAGTTCAATTTCCAGCACACAGGTGGTAACTTACAACTGCCTATACCTGTAGTCCCATAGCATCCAATACCTTCTTTTGTTGTGATGTATGTGCAGACAAAATAACCACATAAATGAAATATATAAATAAATCTTTATGTATGTGTATGTGTGTTGTCTAAGTACCGTTTCCAACTGAACTGTTTTTTCAAATATATAACACTAAAGTATGTATTTTCTGGTGAAATGTTTGTAATGATAAGTAAATTTTAAAGATCTGGCTTTTTTTAATTTAAAATTTCACTATTATTTATTTATGTGCATGGATGTTTCGCCTATATGTATGTCTGTATACCATATTGGATGCCCTGGAAGTGGAGTAACAGATGGTGAGTCATCACGTAGGTGTGGGGACTAGAACCTGGATCCTCCAGTGCTCTTAAACAATGAGCCCTCCCTGCAGCTACTTTTTGTTTTGGTTTTGTTTGTAAATTTTCATAACACATTAAGAGTTTTTCAAGGAAAACTTTCTTCCACTTGTATATGCCAATTACCTTAGATATCTCCAAGAATGTTTGCACTGCTCTTCAATATTCTGGTTTTCCCATTTGATGCCTAAAATGTAGACCCAGAAAAATAAAAAAAATTAGCAATTACAAAAAAATGAGTTTCTGGGTTTGATGTACACTGGACCCATACCTGTTTATTCACTGATTTCTTCCCTTTTCAAATTCCAAATCATAGAACCAAGGAATACTTGTTCATTGACAAAATAAATGGTATCATTTTTACCTATAAAAGTAAGGTTACTGCAGGTTTCCAGCATCACATCTCTGTATAGCTTCTTCTGAGAAGGATCCAGCAAAATCCATTCTTCCTGGCTGAACTTCACTGCCACATCCTCAAAGGCCAAAAAATCCTAAAACATCCCAAATATATACAGAAAAGAACAAATGAGACTAATAGATCTAGAGATTTAAACTCAATTGATAAGATGTCCATATAATTTTGTGGTATTCAGGAACTTATTAAATCAAACTGAAATTCTAGTGCTAGCCCTGAGATATTAAGAAAGGAGACAGCAACAGAGAGTTCTAGATCATCCAGGACTATACTATGAGACTCTGACTCTTGGGGAGGGGGAGGATTAAAGAAAAAAAAACCTCAAGGTAGGAACACTCCTCATTACTGTACCTGGGAGCTGAATATGCTGCTAGGCCACTACATTTTTTCTTTCTAGAGTGGATTTACGGTACTGGTAATAAGAGTTCTGCCAAATGCTGTTCAGAAGAGAGCTAACAGTAGCAGTCAAGATATTGCTTGTACTTATATAGTTCTACACACAAAGTGTGGGCTTTACTGGTATTGCGGAAACTAAGATTCTGGGAGACATCCCACTAACATAAATGATAACAACAGTTCTCTTATCCTAAATGACTTACATAAACACAGAAATTTTCTGAACACTAGCTTTCTGAATGTTCTATACACACAGAGTTACCAAGAGATAATGATCTGCCACCAATGATCTGGGCAACAAGGTTACTGAGTTTTTCTGGTAGACTACAGTTCATATATATATATATATATATATATATATATATATATACTGTCATTTGTTAAGTGAGGAAACTGAGCCCATTCTGTGTGATTACACCAAGAGAAAATATTTAGAAGCCTCAAAGGTAATTTATACCATGCAGAATTTACCACAGCTAGACTGATTGATGAGCCTAACAAAAAAATTAACATGAAACAATTAGACGGCAGCACGTTGTTTTTACAAAGAATACAATGTAGTCAGATATGTTGACATGTGCTTACAGTCCCAGCTACTTGGGAGACTAGTATCGAGGAGTCACCTGCGTGGAGGAATTCAAAGCCAGCCCTATTTCAAGGCTCCCATTTCAGGAGAGAAGGAGATAGTAAAGGGTGAAAAGGACAGGAAAGAGAAGTGTTACCAAAATGTCTCATCTTTTGGACTATACCTTTACAAAATCAAAGGAAATTTAAAAACTCACTTATTAGCAGTCACCAATAATTAATTTTCCAGCTTTCCCTAATCCAAGTGTTTAGCAATTGTCAGCCTTCTAAACAGTAAAGTGATGGCTTGCCTTGCATATGCCAAAGACTTTCAAACTACTCTGTAGACACAAAGGGCCAAAAACAAAAGCAGATTTCCACACTTTGGAGAGTTAATGGCACATTATAAAAAATGTACAGCTTAAAGAAAAAAAAACAAACTGCAAAATTTACTACTCTACAAGATAAGATATTCACATATCTGCCCAGATATGGATCTCATAATATAAAACCAAGTCACTTTCCCTTAACTGTTATGAAAAGAACTCCTTCACCCTCTCAGCTATACAACTCCCTCTGTAGGCTTATTGCTTCCTTTTGTATTTCAATAAACTCTTTGTCTATGCATGTCTTAGGTAATCCTTTTGATTGACTGTTATTGGCTTCTTATGCTCTTTCACCCAGCATTTTGATGGCTTACAAAGGGACTCTTTTGTTACCTCTAGTGCTTGTGGTGGTCAGCTAAAGGTATCTGATTTAAGAGACTCTCAAACAAGGTCCAAAAGCCTTTAAGCTTCAGCCCAGACTACTGTCTCCCATCACAGGACAAACTAAGGAAGTCCTTTTGGGCCCTTGCAAAAAGAAATGCTTCCCATTCACAACTGATAAGAACAGGCCAAAGGAATTTTTTGTTGGTATTTTAAGTTGATGGGGGAGGAGGGAAGACAGCTAACTGTAGTCTACAATTTCAAGGGACTTTATTTCTCTTGTTCTGACAACTGCCTCTCTCTCCATCTGTAAGTCTCCCACAACTCTTCCCCCTAACCCAGTACTCTCCTTCCACATTCACCTAAGAGTTTGACATAGAGAATTCAGGAAGCGAATAAAAGCTACACTCTAACCCTCAGAAAATATTTGTGCTGGGTGTGGTGGTACATACCTTTAATCCCTGTATTAAAGAGGCAGAGCTAGACCCGTCTCTGAATTTGATTCAATATAGCAAGTTCCAGGCCAAAACTAAATGCTGAGACCCTGTCTCCAAAACCAAATCTATATATTGCTCGTGAGGTGGCTAGTGGGGACCTCAGCACCATCTAGGCGTATGTCTCTTTCCCCATCTGATATGCCCCAAATCTAACAACTATGATCAATTTGCCCAAAATTCCTATCTTCATTAAGGAATTCAAAGGGCTAATTGTAGTTTTTTAACCTAATCTAGACATTATATCTACAACATTTTTTTAAATTATTTTTATATGTATGTTTGCTTACACTCACGTATGTGCATCATATGCGTGCCTGGTGCCCATGGAGAACATAACTGGGAACTAGATCCCCTTGGACTGGAGTTATAGACGGTTATGAGCCTCCATGTGAGTGCTAGCAATGAAACCTGAGTCCTCCGGAAGAGCAGCCAGTGCTCCTAACTGATGAACCATCTCTCCAGTCCCTATTTATATCATTCTAACCACTTGCTATATGCGTACAAGAGGTTTCATACCTACATTTTAGCAGGCAGCTGAGTCGATGAGAGCCATAGTCTTAACCCTGATAACAGAGAAGACATGTTCCTTTACAGTCCTTGACAGGAAACCCAAATAATTGTATCAGAACTCCTACTTGGGAGACAATGGGGAAAAGGACCCTCAGGAATACATGATTCCCTGTGTCTTAGAAAGAAAAGGCTGCTATCAACTCCATTAACAATGCCATGTTATGGAACATAACAAAGGAACTGTCCAAGAACCCTGTTC
Organism: Peromyscus aztecus; assembly: GCA_902168405.1. Lineage (NCBI taxonomy): Eukaryota > Metazoa > Chordata > Mammalia > Rodentia > Cricetidae > Peromyscus > Peromyscus aztecus. Next base: position 74,666 of record CABHPQ010162403.1, read on the forward strand.
TTTTTCATTTTAATACAGGTTGGCTGAAATCATGCACCAATACACTAACCTGGATTCTTAAGAGACAAGAGAGCCAAAGGTAACCTACCTGTAAATTTTATAAACTTCTTCAGATATCAGACATGTTTCAAAATTCAGAACAGGGACACTGAACTCCTTTCCTATTTTCTAGACAGATACAGCCTTCAAGACTTTATTTAGTAATTAAGAGGACTCAAAGGTCAGAAAAGTCAAACCAGGAGATTAAATGGATTTCTGTGGCCACTTCCCATTCCCTAACCATTTCAGAAAGTCCAAGTATTCCATTTAAAGGCACCCTTCTCAGTTTAAGGTAACTAACTTAGCTTTGGAACAAATGAACCACTCTGATTAGTCTTGTAGTCAATCACAGTATTTCAGCTGTGAAAGCATAAAATAACCCAGCTATAATAAACCTCCTGTGGGACTATGTCTAAATGGCAAATTGGAGGGCCATTAGAATCATAACTGCCCCCCTCTCATGAGTGGGCCATCCTGTATCTAAAAATTTCATACTAGGGTCAAACATGAAAACTGATGATATCCTTACTTTGGTCCTGGACAATAAGGTATTTCTCCTTTGAAGAAATGACCCTGGGGTTATACAGGCTCCCAAGTTTTCCTTGGTACTCTACGCATGAGCTTCAGATTATCCAAGATAAGGCAAGGGCTGTGACTAGACTACCAACATAGGAGATACACTGCCTCCTCCCCCATTATCTTTCTGATTTAACTAATGGAAGAATTCCCACTAAACTACACCTGGGTATGGCTCCAGAGAGTTAGTACCTAACCCTAATTCACCTTTTGTTTAGCAGTTATCTTGGGTTTCTCTTGTTGCCCTCTATGTGAATCTTGCCTGAGAGCTTCCGAATGGTACAAAGTATATGCAAAACTTGGTTGGGAAAAATTCGCACACCATGATATTCCTTAATAGAGTATTTACATTTGGCCTACTACCTCTGGCTTCTTCAGCATGTTTTGGGACTATGAAAATCAACTTGCTAGAAGTGTAAATTTGGAGAATAGTAAAAATGCCCTTGGCTAAGGAAAGGTGTCTCAGTCCTGCGAGAGGTTGATTCCCCCTGCAGCTGGAAAGGCTAAAGACATCCTTAAAGTATGTCTTCTTCCATAGACCAGACCCATGGGAACACATACCCGGTTCAATAACATTTAACATTTCTGTCCTCAATCTTCCTCTTTAGCATTAATGGCAAACTCTAACCAACATACTTTAATCCTCTCTTAACATATATGATAAACAACTTTTCATTCACTTTTTGGTTCTACCCAGCTATCTGATTCCCTTCCTAGGTAGGGACACTACATCCGACCTCCAGTCCCACTATAACATCTGAAGGGTCCTAGGACCTTAAAATATTCATAATACCAATACCCTGCCCTATAAATGTCCAGGAATGTCCAGAGCCCCAAACATCTACCCTTATCTCTACTATACATCCCTACATCTCATAATAAGTTCCCCTTTAAGTGTGAGGCATCTCTAGTTCCAGAAGCTCACTAACAGCCACTTCTGTCACAAGTCATTAAAGACTCGAACAACTTTCCTTAAAGGCCTAATTCAAACTTAAAACTAAAATTAAAACATAAAACCTCAAAGGGTTTAGAGCTTCTTGTAGACAAATTCCTGACCATTATGGGGTTATGCCCATATCACTCACCATATACCACTCTTATGTTGGCAGTAAGTGTCAGACAGATCCTAAAGAACATCCCCAGACCTAAGAGCCATAAACTAAACTGTGATTCCAACCACTTCATAGGTCCCTTACACTGTAAGGAAAAATATATTCCAACACCACCTGGCTTTATAGTCTAAACTTTAAGGATGCTTTCTTTCTATATTCCAATCCACTGAGACTCAGTTCTTATTTGCCTTTTAATAGCAGGACCACTTGATGCAGATATTCAACCACTCACCTGGAGTATCTTGCCTCAGGACGTATGGGCAGCCCCTACCTCTTTGCTATAACAGAAAACCTTTCTTCCTTGAAATGTTCATAAAGGAATAGCCTCCTTCAGTAAACAGATAATTTATTAACCTCTAAGAGACCTCTTACCTCACATCAGAACACTGCTGTAACTCATCAGAGACTAATCTCATATGGATTAAGATTTCCCCTTCAAAGTTACAAATCCCCATGCAAATGATTTTATAATCAGTAGGCACAAGGCGCCTTCCCAGACACCCTAACTATGAGATTTCCAACCTCAAAAAAATTAAGAACCTATGACTATGTGTTATCTGTCTACAATTAAAACTTTTCCACCCACAGAAGCTCAAAAAGCTACTCCTGTGAGCCTCTTGGAGATTTCTATCTCTTCTTCCAATGAAACCCAAGGTAAAACATATCCTCACACACCTGCAGCCCCCAGTGTCTTTCCTTTCACCTTTCTGGATTCTCCAACTGCACAAGCCCTTCCTTCCTTCATGTCATTTTAGAGAATTTATCCTAAATCTGTTCCTTCAGGAAGCTTTAAACTATGTCACAACCAAGGACTCACCTACTTTCAGTTATGATGCCCATATTACTCCTTTATCCCAGTATCTCAGAGCTCCTATACGTTCTATTCTTCCCATCTTTCCAGTTGCTACTGTCATACTCCTTACCTGTCTTTGTAAAAGGCATGCTGTGGTGCCACTTTAACTATTATGACTTTTGTTACAGATACAGATAAAAGGCTGAAAGCACATACCTGACATCACTAAGTCTTAAAGAGTGATGACTCTTTTGAGAGACTTGGAGCTGATTTTCCTAATTCCTGCTTATGGGTTATTATTTGGGTTATGGGTAGCAAGGCCTAAGAGACTTAAAGCTGGCTTTCCTAATTCCTGCTTATGGGGTCTGATTGGAGTTATGAATAGGGAGGACCTTGCTTAACTTTCTGGTACTATGGGGACCTTCCAGACCATACTAGATGCTACTGTCTGAGAAATATCCACCATTACCATAGCATGCATGTGGGTATCAAGAAATCTTCAGTGTTGGACCTTGCTTTCCAACTTGAGGCAGGATGTCCTATTTTTGTTACTTCACTACATATTCCAGGCTAGCTTCTAGGGGATTCTTCTGTCTCGACCTACCCTCTCACCATATGTGGACTAGGATTATGTACATGTACCACTATATCTGGTTTTTATGTGGGGCCCAGGAATTAGTACTCAGGTCATCAGGCTTATAAAGCACATGATTTTACCCACTGAGCCATCTCACCAGTCCAAAACAGACTATTCTGACTCAAAGTCATACTCTTTAAGTAGACTGAATCTGGTTCCCAATTGTTAAAATTGTTTGTACTCTACAAAATTTTTAATGTTTTGGAGTATTTGAAACAATTTGTTAATTTTAATTTTCTTTCTGGCCAGTTTCATTCAATTCCAAAGCAATAACCTTATGTAGCATGGTTAATTCTGATTTTAGTTAAGATTGGACTTTGTTATTGTAACTCTTATTTGTGACTAACACTTTCATTTGGTATTATTTTATTATTACATCAGGTTTTTGGTTTGGGAAAATAAATGTTTAGTCATTGGGATGATTAATTCTAAGAGCCAATCTGACACAATCTAATCACCTCATATGAAAGTCTCAAAGAGGGGACTACCTTGATCCGGTTGTCCTTTGAGCACAACTATGTAGAACTGTCTTGATTATATTAACTAAGGCAGGAAGACCCATCTGTGGTGGTACCATCTCCTAGGCAGAAGATTCTAGACTACATAAATGTAGAAAAGGGGCTGAGTATGCATATATTCATTCTCCCTCTGCTCTCTACTGTGGATGTGACTGCTTCAATTTTCTGCCCTGCATTCCCCTCAATGGACTATAACCTGGAATTGTTAGCAGAATAAACCTTTTCTTTAAAGTTGCTTTTACAGAGTATTTTACCACAGTATCAGAAAGGAAACTAAGAATTTAGTATCAATCCTGATGGTGTCCAAAACTTTGTCAAGTTCTGTCATTTGTTCTCTTAGGTGAATTAAATTCCAATTAAAACAGACTGCCCATCTAGCATTAGTTATATTGTCTTAGGACTCCTAGGCTAGCATCGTAAGAAAAAAAAAAATCTAGGCACAGGGGTATACGCCTTTAATCCCAGCACTTGGGAGACAGAGGCAGATAAATCTAAGTTGAAGCCAGCCTAGTCCATACAGAGACCGTCACAACCCCTGCCACACAACACAACACACAGACACAGACACACAGACACAGACACACAGACACACATACACAAAGGACTATCAATGTTCCCTATTGAAGAAATCATGACAAATTACCATTAGTTAGATTTCCTCATATTTCAAAACACTTCAAGGTGGACAGCCAGAATTAATGTAAAACCAGATGGAAGACCAATTGATAGTTTTTGTCTAAACATTTCCTACTTCGCTGATTTATTGATCCTCTCTTTTTCCCTTGAAAAATGACGTGTCTCTATTTTAGCTAACTAGGGGAACTATAGTTTACTTTTTTGTTTGTTTGTTTGTTTTGTTTTTGTTTTGTTTTTTTAAACAGAGTTTCTCTGTGTAGCCTTGGCTGCCCTTGGTACTTGCTTTGTAGACCAGGCTGGCCTCAAACTCACTGAGATCTCCCTGCCTCTGTGTCTCAAGTACTGCTATTCTATGAACTGTTTAGATTAGATTTTTTAGATGCTGATAATAACAGTAGCTGTCTCGAGGTTAGTTTCTCCTACCATATATCAACCTTGTCCTGGACATTTATGGTAAGTAAAGGAGCTCAAGACACTAAGTGATAAACCCTACTGTATCTTCCTGATTGAGCCAATAAAGTTTCTTCCAACACAGAAACAGGATATATTTTGAGGTATCACTACAAACTTATTACAAATCCTGGGACCAGAGAGATGGCTCAGCTGTTAAGAGCACGGGTTGCTCTTCCAGAGGACCAAGGTTCAATGCCCAGCATCCACATGGTAGCTCACAACTGTAACTCCAGCTCCAGGGAATCCAACACCTTTACACAGACATACATGCAGGCAAAACACCAATGCACATAAAATAAAAATAAATAACAAAATCATAAAAAAAAGAAAAGTTAATACAAATCCCAGGGTAGTCACTCTGACATTTTCACCCTGTACAGAAAGAGAAAGAGTAAGTGCCCCTTAATTTTGGCACCTTTATGGTTAGGCACTGAGAATTCCTAAACTAAAGGCAGCACACTGAAAAACATGGATATTAAATCAAAGTTTAAGTATCATATGGGAAAGCAGATCTAAATATTTCAATAGAATTTGATGTATAACCTATGAAAATTTATGCCACAAAGCACAAGCCATGTTTGGGAGGAATTAAATCAATAAAAACATACACTACAAATGAAAACAGATGAAAAATAAATCATTTAGTCTTCCATAATAGGAAGCTATAGAAAGAAGAAATAAATCAAGCACAGGAAAATAACAATTAGCGAATAAAAAAAATTGTGAATAGAAAATCAGGGGCAACCAATCACTCCAAAACCTAGCTCTTCAAAAATATTCATAGAACTGACAACCTTACAGCCACATTTTAAAAAAGAGTAATGATTACAATTATAGGGGGCCATCTACAGTCATACCACCCTGCACAAACCTGATCTCACCTGATCTTGGAAACTAAGCAGGATCAGGCCTGGTCAGTACCTGGATGAGAGAATTAAATAGGGCCATCATTAGCATGAAGATTAAAAGAACCATAAAGGCATCCTAGGAACAACTCCAGACCACATATTTAGTAACTTGGAAGAAATGAACAAATTCTCTGAAATAAACAATCAAAAGGCAAACAAAGAGAGATGGCCAGTATGAGTAGGCCTATATGTGCTAAAGAAATGAAATCACTAACTTCCAAAACAAGGATAGATAAGACTCAAATTATTTCAATCATCAATTTTTCTAAACAATTAAGATAAGGCACTCATTCTGTAAAACCTCCTCTGAAAAGGCAAACACATCCTAGTTCAAACTTTGAGTTCAACATTACCATAACACTAAAACATAGGAGAAAAAACAAAAACACATAAACCTAAAGACTGACCAATGCAAAGAACTCTTGACAAACATTAGCAACCTGAATTTTCAAGTATATTTTTTAAATTATTAAAAAGAACCAGAGCCAATGTGGTTGTATATTCCTGTAATCCCAGCATTGGGCAAGCTGAAACAAGAGAATTACCGAGAGTTTGAAGCCAACCTGGTCTGCAGAGTAAAAGTCTATCTAGAAACAAAGTATATACCAAAACCATGCTGCAGACACAGAAAGTCAATTCAAATCTTAAAATTCAGACTGTAAACAAAGCTCTATGGTAAAACACATGCCTAGCATTATGCAAATAGATGTTTTAATCCCCATCAACACAAAAAAGGAAAAATTTAAAAATGAAGTCCACCAAATAGACAAGTTAAATAGCAAAAATCATGTCATCATACTAGTAATTGCAAACGAAAAACAACACAAACAAACAAACAAAAAAAAAACCACTGCCACAAAAGTGAGAGCTCTATTGAGATTGTTAAGAGTGATATTAAACCACCACAATGTATATAGCACCAAAGCTAAGTGAGACATATTTGCATATTAATGTAACTAAGTCTATAGACAAAAATTACACATTTTTAATGAAAAAAATTATCAAAGTACTTAATAAGTGGAGGGATTTCCATGACCCTGGAAAGAAAGCTTCAAAATTTATGATCTACAGATTCAATACACCCCAATACAAATCCTAAGAATTTATGTTGAAAATAACAAAGTTATCTAAACATATGGCAAGAGATACTCAGAATGGTCAACACAAAGGACTGAGCTGGTAGTGTATTTGACTACCATGAAGCCATAGGTTCCTTTTCCAGAAGCACATAAAACAACATAAGGCATATAGGCACACACCCTTAATCCCAGCACTGTGGAGGTGGGTTTAGGTAGCAAGATCAGAAGTTCAAGGTCATCCTCAGCTAAGATAAAGTTTGGGGCCAGCCTAGGAAACACGAGATCCTGTCTCAAAAAGAAAAAGAAAAAAGTTAACACAATACTGAAGCATAATCAGTACACTATGTGACTAAGATTTCCAATAAAACTACAATAATCAAATTAGTACAGTATTTCACAAGTAAGAAATAAGCAGAATAAAAAGCCAGAAGCAAACTCACAAAAATAGAATAACTGATTTAACAAAGCAGTAAAGTAAACATTATCAACAAAAAATTGGACAGACTTTACAGTTTTCACAAAACTAATTCAAAGAAGAACCGAAACCTAAATAGGAAATGCAAACATCAGAACGTCCATAACTCAGAGAAACTAGGCCACCTTGACTTAGCTAGCAACTAGTCCCATCACAGGGAAGGTGAGATCTGTGAGCGTTCGGAACAGCTGTGACATCACCTACGCAGAGGGTTCTGCCACAGGGCGGAGCCTCCTACTACTCAGCGCTCTGCGCAGACGCGGCCGCGGCCGAGGGGCAGAGTTGCCCAGAGGCCGCTAGTCTAGGGCCTAGGTGGCTTCACACGACGTTGCCCCGCCCCAACCCCGAGGCGGCCCTGCCACACCAGCTCCCGCGGTTCAGCCGCCGCTCCTCCCCGTCTGGGGACAGTGGCGCCTCGCTCACCATGGTGCGGCTTCCAAGCTAGCCTACGCTCTGCCCACAGCTCCCGGTACCGGCGCTGCGAAGCCCACTCGCACCTCCCACAGCCACGGCGAACCTACAGCATAGCTGCCGGAAAGAACCCGCCCTCCCCGTCTGCCGGAGACCTCGATTGGACTGTCTGTTTAAATACCCTGATTGGCTAGCGCGGCCTGAGTGACAGGAGGAGCTCCTTTTGAGAGGAAGCCGAGCTCAAAAACTTAGGCAGCTGGATAAAGTTTGCATTTAAATGGAACTTGTTTCTAGTTCCCAGAGCTGACTTTTTGCACTCAGTAGACACTCCTTGCCCTTCCTCCTGGTCACA
>CABHPQ010162404.1:6960-24088 GCA_902168405.1 Peromyscus aztecus
GAGAGAGAGAGAGAGAGAGAGAGAGAGAGAGAGAGAGAGACATTCATGTGTACAAATAAATTTATAAATGCAACCTGCTGAGTCCATTTAGTGTTACCAGTATGTGTACATTTTTAGGGATGACTAGTTGGCATTAAATAACCATTTATGGGGCTCATCCCTGAGGAAGACTACTATACCGCATAGCTTGTACTTCTTGTCTAGGAGTGGGGCCCTTGTGAAATTTTCCTCACCCACATTGGCTTGTCAGCTGGTGTTGCCATTGTTAAGAACTTGTTCAGACAGCCAAATTGTTGAAATGTCATGAATACAGCTTCCCTGTCATATCTAGAACACACAAACTTGTAGCAGACACCTTGGTCCTCTGCCTCTTACAGTCTTCTCACCCCCTCTCCACTGTGTTCCTTGGGCCTTACTGCAGGGGTTGTTTGTAGGTCTATCCATTGAGGTTGGGCCCCACCGTCCATTGCTCTCTTCATTTTGACCAGTTGTGGCTTTCTGGATCTGATGTAAAAGCCTCCTGTCTGAGTAGTAGCTTTCATGGCACTAGAAGGTGATGTGCAAGGTTTTCAGAGAGAAAAGTAATCAATAGTCCTATCTCGCCATGATATTTATGAATCACAACAGTGACCATCAAGGTAAGAAGTCCTTAAAGGTACAACAATGGCACTTATATATAGGCAGTAACCAATAGGAGTATAATTGGGACAAGGTCTGCACAAGAGGAGGGATCATGCCCAGCACTGAAAACCTAGCCAACTACCCATGGCTAGTGAGGTCATGAATCTTAGAAAACATACTACTGCTACTTTCTTAAACCAGTATAATTTCTAATTGCCTTCTAAATACTTATCCACATACTTACAGATGAGTTTAGCTCTCATCTCTTTTTTTTTTTTTTTTTTTTTGGTTTTTTCGAGACAGGGTTTCTCTGTGTAGCTTTGTGCCTTTCCTGGAACTCGCTTGGGAGACCAGGCTGGCCTCGAACTCACAGAGATCCGCCTGCCTCTGCCTCTCCAGTGCTGGGATTAAAGGCGTGTGCCACCACCACCCGGCCAGCTCTCATCTCTTATATTAGTTAGGATTCTCTAAGGAACAAGACTAATAAAATGAGTATAATTTTATCTGTGATAGAATGATAGCTATAATGAGATATAATGAGAGAATCTATATGTATATATGTGTGCATATGTATATATTATATATGTACACATACATACAAACATATATATATACACATACATACACATAAAGGGTATTTATCAGTTCCAAGGGTTCTAACACTCTCAGACCAATGCACATAAAATATGATTAAATAATTTTTTTTTGTTTTTTGTTTTTTTGAGACAGGGTTTCTCTATGTAGCTTTGGTGCCTTTCCTGGAACTCACTCTGTAGCCCAGGCTGGCTTCTAACTCACAGAGATCCGTCTGCCTCTGCCTCCTGAGTGCTGGGATTAAAGGCATGCACCGCCACCAACTGGCAAAAATATGATTAAATAAATTTTTAAAAATACCTTTTAAGCAAAAGAAACATCAGCCGGGCGGTGGTGGCGCACGCCTTTAATCCCAGCACTCGGGAGGCAGAGGCAGGTGGATCTCTGTGAATTCGAGGCCAGCCTGGGCTACAAAGTGAGTTCCAGGAAAGGCGCAAAGCTACACAGAGAAACCCTGTCTCGAAAAAAAAAAAAAAAAGAAAAAGAAACCTTCTTGCAGAAGGCAGAGACTATTGAAGGACTCATTATTCCTAGAAATAAAATGGGTAACAAAAAGGTAGGATAAATATATTTAACTAGAATTTAGGCTTTTAGCTTTCCTATGATTCAACTTATTTCTCATGTGTTTACTCATCACACTGACTTTTACCTGTCTAGTGTTATCATGGGTGTGACTCTCCCTCTTTTTGTGAAAAACACTAGCCTGGACCATGATATCGACAATTATGAACATAGTTAAACAGATGTCCTTGTGGTATGATGGAGCATCCTTTGGATATATTCCCAGGAGTGGTATAGCTGGGTCTTAATGTTGATTGATTCCAATTTTCTGAGAAATTGCCATATTGATTTCCCTTTGGCTGTACAAGTTTTCATTCTTACTAGCAATGGAGGAGTGTTCCCCTTGCTCTCCATCCTCACTAACATGAGCTGTTGCTTGTGTTTTCAATCTTAGCCATTCTGATAGGTGTAAGATAGAATCTCAGAGTTGTTTGGATTTGCATTCTGATGGCTAAGGACATTAAACATTTCTTCAAATGTTTCTCAGCCATTTGAGATTCCTCTGTTGAGAATTCTGTTTAGGTCTGTACCTCACTTTTAAATTGGATTATTTGGTTTGTTCATATCTAGTTTATTGAGTTCTTTATATATTTTGGAAATCAGCCCTCTGTCTGATGTGGGGTGGGTGAAGATCTTTTACCATTCTATAGGCTGCCATTTTGTCCTAATGATGGTGTCCTAAGTCTTACAGAAGCTTTTTAGTTCTATGAAGTCCCATTTATTAATTGTTGATCTTAGTGCCTGTGCTATTGGTGTTCCATTCAGGAAGTTGTCTCCTGTGCCAATGCATTTAATGTTTCTCCCCACTTTCTTTTCTCTCAGGTTCAGTGTATATAGTTTTATGTTGAGGTCTTTGATCCACTTGGACTTGTTTTGTGCAGGGTGATAGATATGGATCTATTTGCATTCTTCTACATACAGACATTCAGTTAGACCAGCACCATTTGTTGAAAATGTTTTCCTTTTTCCATTGTATAATTTTGGATTCTTTGTCAAAAACCAGGTGTCCATGGGTATGTGGATTTTCTTATGTGTTTTTAATTCCATTCCATTGTTCCATCTGTCATTTTATATTAATACCAGGCAGGCTTTATTACTGTAGCTCTGTAATAGAGCTTGAAGTCATGGATCTTGATACCTACAAAGAAAGCATTTCTTAACCAGGAAAGTTCATAGACTTAGAGGTAAAATTAAACAGAGACCCTGAGATCTCTGTCTCTCTGTCTCTGTGTGTATGTGTGTGTGTGTGTGTGTGTGTGTGTGTGTGTGTGGTCTTTCTCTTTATGTCTTTCTCTGTCTTTCTCTCTCTCTCAGGGCAGGGTTACTCTGCCACACTGTTGACTGAAGAGTTGCATATAGAACCCAAGTAGACAATTTTCCAACAGAAGTATGGAGAGGAGGGAAGCTAAATATGCCTTTGAAATGTTGCTAAAGGAATCTTGATGCTACCTTCATGCACATCAGAGTAAATAAAATGTTGGTAAAACATTGTGAATAAGAGATGAAAAAAGAGCAAACTACTCAAAGGAATTTTAGCTAAGAAGAGATAGAGGGAGGAGAGGAAGAAGACCGATAAAGAGGAGGTGGTCAAGTAGGGAGTTCAAGATTCTGGATACAGTAGGAAAGTACACAGTTTAGATTTTCTATAGTAAATATCTTCTCACTTGGTAAAGAAACACCACAAAGGAACAATTTATTACATAATTACATAAATATATAACCTGAATGATAGACAGAACAAAACATACAAAGTGGAAGATTTTCAGTGTAAGGCTTCAAATTGGATGAAAGCAGCACAGGGAGCCAGTCAGCAAACCAGAATTAGCAAGTGGTGGAATAGATGCTCTGAGAAAACGTAGGAGAGAAAGCATATCAGTGAATGCAGTGTGACAATAACAGAACTGGACAGAGGAGCCACTGCATGATGATCTAAATGAAAAGTAGCCGGCACACAGAACAGAAACATCATTAAATAACAGAAACCATCCCAGTCAGTTAGATAGCCTGCTTAAATGATTGGATGTCAAGAACAATGAAATACATTTCAGGTGTTTTAATTGAAAATACTCATGAGATGTGGTGAAGAAAAGAAATGTGTAAATAAATTAGAAGTAACAAAACAATAAATGTAGGAAAGATTGGTCATAGAATGACAGGGCCAGAAAATTTGGAAGTGTATATGATGAACAGATAGACAATGCTGCTTTGGACATAGGAATCATGGTACCAGGCCAGTGGGTTTCCAAAGGTGGATCACAGGATCCACAAGACTATTCCTGAATTCTTTTCATAATGTCACTAAGACACTGTTGGCCTCTTTCACTGCATTGACATTTGAATTGATAACACAAAATGGCAGATCCTATCCCTTGTCCAGTGATGTAATCTCTACCTCTGGCTCTCAAAGTCATCACCATGTGCTAGCAAGAAACTATTTGCTTTTAAAGTATGACTCCATATATTATTAGTTTTGTCAACTTTCAATGTTCAAATTGTCTTATTATTTTTTTACTTTAATGAATTATAAAGTATCAAAGTAGGAATTGAGGCTAAGGAAAAAAGTCATCTATTAGATTATTCGAATTGTATACTGAACTTGATTTTTTCACTTGATAACAATTTTATCTTGAAAATTGTTAATATACAAATGGTGGGTATTTTTTTTTCAGACTTGAGGTTGTTCAATACTTCCTTAGGTAAAACAGTTGCTTCAGGGAATACAATGTTGCTGCAAAGGATACAATGCAAGCTTTCCTGTGAAATTAAAATTTAGAACAACTTGCAGCTCCATTGCATGCCAGCATGAAAGGAAGCTTTTGTTAAAATTGGTTGTAATATTGTCAAATGGGATTGTGTGGTAATGAATAATGAGACCTATCAGCATTGAGAAAACAATGTATAGCTCAATGAATAATATTTTCCTAGTAACCACTGCTTAATAATGCAAAAACAAAGATAAGATACAGTTAGACCTAGAGTGGAGCGATTATTTTAATATAACAGAGGACAGTGTGCTTAATTTCAGACTCCACACTGACCCCACCTTTCAGTCCACTACTCTTGGTCATTTTGGTTAAGAATAAAGAAGTCTTGCTGACTGTCTAAAACTGACTATTGAAATCCAACTCTTGGCCCTCTTTCCCCACTGCTCTAGGTTCTAGGGAGATGGCAAAGGTCACAGAGAGTTAGTATGTGACGGGAACAAAATCAAGAGAAAAAGAGAAAATGCAGAGGAGAAAACTCAAGAAACAGTGACCAAAGTATGGAAATTGGAGAAGAATTTGTTAACAATCATGTTTCTAAGCCTGGGAATGATACTTGTTTCATTATGAGCAGGCAATGAAAGCAGCCCTAGACTGTAGTCTGGATGACTAGGCATTGTTTTTGTCTTCACGACTTAAGAATACAGTTCCCTGACAAGCACAGAGTCAGGTGGTTGACAGCAATGTGATTGAAAGCCATGCAAAGATATGATGATGCTATATAGCTGTATGATTGAATTTTGCAAGAAGATCCAATTCACACCATTGTAAGAAAGCACAAGATTGCCATTTGAAAAGCCCAGGGGGAAATGTGGAGGCCATTTGAGATCTGAATAAGTATCTTCTTGAACAATTTGTTGGAGATCATGAAGCCCGGCACCAACTTGCAAAACTTAATAACAATGAACATGGCTATGCCAAAGCAGTCTTGCTTAGAGGCGCTAGTGATGACAAATCCACATAACCATGCATATTGTCAGCATTATGCAGACGTCAAATACACCAAAATGGACTTGAAAACCTTGAGCTTTCAAGAAACTGATTTGCACAGGCACTGAAACTCAACAACAGAAACTTGAGAGCTCTCTATGGGTTTCAGTTTGCAGGTTGAAGTAAGAAGGAAACCAAGTACTCTCTTAAGGCCATTGAAGACACCTTGAAAACTGCAGATCAGTCAGGCTTAAGGTTACAGAAACTCTTTGACATTAGATTTCAAAACTATATAATACAACTTCTTGGTCTGTGACTTATTTACTAAATGCCTTGTGCCATTTGTATTCTAATTTTCTGTTATAAAGAATGTGTTTATATAAGCCACAAATTGCCTATACAGCTAAGCAGGAAGATGAAGAAGATGCATGGAAGAAAGTTTTAAGATGTATTGATTGTATCAGTTTTCATATCACTACACACATACCTTGTTAAATAAACCATGACGATTTATTAAACTAAAAAAAAATCCAACTCTTCTTTCAATTGTCTCAAGGAAGCTGAATGCTCATATCATACACAATCAAAATAATACATGACAATGAACCGATTGCCATGAAGTGGGACTCCCAATGCATATTACTAAGTCAGCATCAGCAGGTGTAGATAAATGTAAAATAAAGTCAGTCTTTGCAACATTTTTCTTTGTTTTCACAGAGTATTTTAGGAAAATAAAAAAATTGCCGCTGCTGAATATATTATTTTTATTCTGCATTAACTAATAAGCAATTAAGTTTTGAATTCTTAATGGATAAGTACAGGTAAATGTAAGTATGATAGGCCAATAGATAGTTATTTCTCCCTTCCAAAATTAGTAAGTGTGTAAAGAGGCACACATGAGAAAGTCTGAAAAATGCTATCCTGGCAACAGATAGGGATACAAACAAGAGAGAACCCACATTGGTTTGAGAGCATTGCACACACATAAATTCTGGTGTTATATTTGTTAAGCCTTAGTCTCTATTTTTGAAACCTTAAAGAGACTGCATCAAAGCAAATATCTTTATTGAAAAATTAATCTAAAGTCTTACATTTGTTTTGAATGACCCATCATTTCTCTTTTTGCTTTATTAACGTTGGATATATGTGTACTAAATTCAAGTAAATTAAATGTTAAATATTTTATTACAAGGAACATATCTTGCTACATTGACTTCTGTAAAATTACTTTATCTACTTTTTAGCATAAAGCTAATAGTAGTTTTCTTAAGTGTGTCCAGACAAATCATCTAGAAATATATTTAGAATAAATTATAAAGATTGATCAAGTATTAACCCCAGAAATAGAGATCTCTTCTTTGAAACAAGACATGAAGATATTTACCCATATCTAATACCTGCTGTCTCTCTCAGATGAAGAATTCGTAAGTTTTACCTTGTATAGAATGATGCCAATAAGTCACTATAAGTACTTCTAAGTATCTACCTACCACTGAAGAACATTGAAAATCAAATCCTCGAATCATCTTACTACCCTGGTTATATAAAATTGATAATAGTCCAGGTGTCACGCATGAAAAACCACTGCAGTATCAGTAAATTATACACAATTTCCTAAGTCTTTCCATTAGAAAATGGGAATTTTAAATCTTTGCATTTCTTGGAATGACTTCAGGTGCTTCTGTTATGCAGGAAAAAGTAAATATTGCAAGTGTTCAGTCATTGTATTTCTACCATGTTTTACCAACATAGCAATCATCGATAAGCCAAACACTGCAGATAAGGAGGTAGAAAGAGTATGAGCCAGAGAACCTGGCCAGGATGCTTGCTGTGAGATAGTGTCTTCTTGATATCACAGGAAAACTGTGCTGATGAAATATTAACAATATGGTTGCCTAAACAAGACATGCATAAGGGCCACACCAATGGACATACCAACATTTGTGAACGAAGTTTCACAAGGCCCTACCCTTGGTGAAGAGGTGCAGGTAATACACACATGATAACTGACAGAGGGAGAATCCATTTCCTCCAAGGACAAACTCCACTATAAGTTTTCCAATCCCCTGAACACATAGGAGCATAGGAGCAAACTAAATGGTCTCAGCAAATTACACACACACACACACACACACACACACAGCTGAAAGTTTTTCTGGTCCTGCCTGGCTCCTGCAGCCCCAAGGTCCCACAGCCACTTAGACCCAAGTAAACACACAGAGGCTTATATTAATTAAAACTGATTGGCCTTTAGCTCAGGCTAACTACTGACTAGCTCTTTCACTTAAACTCAACTCATTTCTGTTAATCTATGTGTTGCCATGTGTTCCATGGCTTTACCTGTGTGCCATTACATGCTGTTCCCTGGACAGTGGGCTGGTGTGTTCTCACTCAGCCTTCCTCTTCCCAGAATTCTCATTGTCTGTTTATCCTGCCTATATTTCCTGCATGGCTACTGGCCAATCAGCATTTTATTAAATCAGTGTACAAGGGCATTTCCCCATAGCGTGTGTGTGTGCGTATGCGTGTTTCTCGCACACACGCACACGCACACGCACATACACACACAATTATATAATATATACACAGACACACAAACTTAATATATTAATACATATGCACATACACACATAACAAATAATAAATACATACATATACATATATATTATATACACATATTCTATATAATGTATATTAATGTGTGTGTGTGTGTGTGTGTGTGTGTGTGTGTGTATTTTGAGCTTTACTGTGTTTCTCTCTGAGTGGTGTGCCTGGTGCTTTTTCTTTCTCTTAGTTTTGTGGCCCCTTTGAACAATTTGAGCCTTTTTGAACTTTTTTCTTGCTACTATCATTCAGTGACTACCTTTATCTCTTGGACTTCTAAGCTGTTTTGAACTACTTGGGCTATTACAGTTTCTGTGACAGGCCTTGTCAGCTTGAAGGTTCTTTTGAACAAATTTGGAGTTCTGTTGAGCACTGAATGTCTCCCGTGTGAAGGGGAATGTTAAAATGCATTTGTCTTTTTGACTCTGCTGAGGTATTAAGTTTTTGTTGAAACATTTGAGATAGAGAAACAAGGGTTTTGAGATGTCTATTGTGATTTGCGTAACCATGGAAAATGTCAAGTGTATACTATCTTGATGCCTTCTAGGGAGAATTCTGACTCACTTTTTTTGTAAAGTTATGGTGTAAAGTAGCACTTGGTATTAAAGGAGTTGGTTCTCTCCTTCCACCGTGTGGGTCCCAGGATCAAAATCAGTTTACCAACCTTTACCCACTGAGCCAACTTGCCTGCCCTTGATCTCAAACACTGAATCTTAACATCCACACTTCTGGAATTCCTAGGAATTCCAAGAAAGCTAGTCTACCCCCTTGAATTCTTGACAATAAATGAGTAACAAGCCTCTGGCCACTCATTTTTAAATCTCTTTCTGAACTTAACCACATGTTAAAATTACTATTCTTGGTATGTCTAATTTGAAGTGGATCGATGAATGTTTTAAGGACGATTGTTTCACTACACTAATCTATATGAGCTGTGGCTTCTGAACCCGTGTTTTCTTGGTTTTCCTCTATTTTCTGGCTTTGAAAAAATGCAGTTAGCTAAAGCGTAGTGGTTTCTTCATTGATTGTAGAATTGGGAACAAGAAAGAAAGAAGAAAAAAACCCAACTTGTTATGTAGGTCTTTGCCTCAGGCAGGCCTAAATGTTAACTAATTTAAGTATGAATTTTGAGATTCCTTCCTAGAGGAATGGATTGCAGCTAGTGCTTTCAGCTGTTAATTCTGGAAATAGAGATGGAAAAAGAAATCTCTCAGAGGATTCATAAAAGATCTCCAGTCTTCTAAAGTGAATATTTTGGGAAGAAAATAAGAATCTAAAATATTTCACTAAGGTACAGTTAATTTACATACAACAATATGCATTTTAGAAATCAGATTTGTTAGGTTACAAAATTTTGTATTTCTTATATAAGTTTTTTTAAGAATTTTCTTCCAAATAGATTCTATAAAGGGATTAATTATTACTATTTTTTCTTTGTTAAAGGTAACAATGTGCAGACATATATTTCCTTGTAAAATTATCAGAAAAAATTTAAACTGATTTAAACCTTTTTAAGTTTAAATTAAATCTAAACTGATTTAAATCATTTTAAAACATTTTAGGATTGCCCTGTGTGTAGAGACACTTCAGTCCATACAAAATATATGTATATATACATACAAATATATATTCAATCTATATAGTCAATATTAAGATGGGTTAATTTTGTTATTGTAGAGTTGCTAATGGTAATGTCTTTAGTTGTAAATAATGTTAAGAGATTGTATGTTTTACTATGTAATTTGATATATATATGCATCAAAAAGTTATCAACATTTTATGTTTTATTGAGATAATTGCCTATATTTCCTGCTGATCTTGTCATCTTTTGTATATCTAGAAGACTGTATTAAGAAAGCCAACTTTTTGTTGTTGTTTAGCCTTCTCTAAAGGATGACATTGTAAACAATTATTTCAAGGTGATTTTTAAGACATTAATAACCTATATATACATGACTAGAAGTATTTAGAAATATGTGCCTGAACTTTATGTATTATGAAGAAGTTTGTGAGTAAAAGATATATGACTTTATTATTAATACATTCAGAGACCCATGAATTTTCTGCTTTATACAATATGCATTCCATCTGTGCTGTCAGTCTATAAAATGGCCAAGGAAATTCTTTTGACATTTCCTGTATTTTTAATCAGTACCATTCAGATAAAAATGCTGCCATTTGGAGAGTTCTCTTTGAAACTCTGGCTATATCTGCTTCTGTATATATATATATATATATATATATATATATATATATATATATATATATATATAAGATGCATGTGTAAGGCAGAAAATGAATCTGTGGTCACTAGCACTGCTCCCTAGATTTGTAAGGTACTTGGAACTTTGACCTCTGGTGGTTATTCTGTGTGATGATGCCAATAGCTGCTGCTCTCCTGTGTGTATTTATGCTTTGTGTATTATATAAGCTTTTCTGATGCAAAGTTTAGGAATCCACTTTACCAGATAGGTGTTCTTCAACTAGAACTGTTTCTGATCTAACCCTCATTGGACCTGTGTTCATGTGTATGTAAATGTAATGTGATCACTTCCTTTAAGCAAGGATAATTAGATATGCTCCAGCTCTTCCCTACTCCCAGCAGCACCTTCTAATAATTAAAAGACATTGGACACTGGTCACAGAAGGCACATATCTGTCTTAATTTTCAACTAGTTTAAATGTTCAGACTCACTGGTTATGGTTTTGTAAAGCTTTGTAATTGTTGACTGTTATCATTCTACAGAACAATAGATTGTTACAGAACTGTCTGATAAAAAGAACCTGAGCAATGTTCTTGAGGTGTTAAAATCACCAAGAGGAGAGAATTAAAACTCAAGAATGTACTCGTGGTAAGCCTGACCTAAGACACACTCCTTCTGTACCTTAAAATTGATCACACAGGGGTTTCCTGGCACTAACTCTTCATCTGTCCCTTATTCCCAAAGTGGGACCAGATCAGACTAAACCAGGACATATCTCCTCTAAGCAATGAAGGACAGTCAAGATTAAATTGCCACATAGTTAATTAAGAATGTCTTCAGGGAATATTGTTCCGAGACAAAGGAGGAAATCGTCAGAATCAAAGTGAATTCGCACTGAGCAGGACAGTGGAAGGATGAAGCAAAAGGTTTGTAAGTTTGAGGCTAGTAGAGCTTTCACAACAAAGCCAACAACGGATTTGGAGTCATTTGTTCCAGCCCTTCAAAAAATGACTGAAGTCAAGAGGGTATGAAGAAATACTTTTATACACTGTTACCTGGCACTAACCTTGCTTCCTACTTGTATTTTTGTTGTTGTTGTTTTTGTTTTAGACACAGGCAAAATTCTTGTCAGGATTAACATATAAAAACAGTGGGGGAAAACCTGTGTCCAAGAAGAAACGAAGATATTCTAAAGTGACCCTTGCTCTGCTCTCTTTGGGTATCAAATGGTTGAAACAATAGACCTCAAGATATTAGAACTTCTTCAGGAGTCTCATGATGGAATAAAAAAAAAAGGCTGGGTGTGCCCTTGTGCCAGTCAAGCTGGGTGCTTATCTCTCAGAAGAAGACTTCAAACAGTTCTGATAATTTTTCAGACCTCATTGGAGGAGACACTGGAGCCAAGACAATGATGATGGGGCACAGGCAGTCCAGGACTGCTTAGTTACCACACCTCTTTCCCTACTCTGAAACCTGAAGCTTTCGTCATGACCCCAAAAGATGAAGGTGCTGGGGTAGGAAATACACTGGATGTCTGTTCATTTCCCTAACATTACCCATTGAATAAACCTGTTTTTTGCTCTCCTCTAATACTTGTTTGTTTAATTGGCTGTTGAACGTGTGTGCAGAACCTAGCTTGTTAGGGCTGCCGGTGCCCATGCTCAGATCCTCACAAGATAACATTCCCATCTCAGTTAACTCAATCTGGAAACTCTATCACACAGATATACCCAGAGGTTTTGTCTCCTGTCTAATTCTAGATTTTACCAAGAGGCATCATTATTAGCCATCTTATAACACAAAGTATTTTTAAAGAAACCTTATCCAATGTTTAATTCAATATTCTTTGCCTTTGTGTCTGCAATATCATTTCATTTTTACAAAACCTTATCAGTTGCTGCATATCTTTCATTATGTATATCTGTTTGGGGAAGAAATATAATAAATGACTTTCCCCTGAAGTGAAGAAAAAACAATCCACATAATCATATGTATACTCTGAAAACATACAATAACTCAGAGGAAGCATAAAGCTCAGTTATCAGTAATTGAGTTTCTGTGCTTCATACTTGGAACTAATGAAAACTATAGAAGGCATTTTGGGTTTCCAGAGGATAACAATCGCTTGGTTGAGCTAATTTGATTTAAACCCCAAGAAGCAAGAATCTAAAAGGTAGCTATGTTTGATATAAACTTTATTTCAAGAAATAAATGCATTACTGATTTATCATTTTAAATTGGCACAACATTTATAATACCGAGTAGAGTAACTAAGGACTGTTATAGATCAACATGGACTTGAATTATTGCTACTGGGAAGGTGACATAAGGAGGGAGAGAATAGTGTTACTGGAGACTGTCCCTCACCTCTGCTCTTTCACAAAGAGAAATAAATATATTTTAACACATTTCTGATGAGAAATTATTGTTTCTATCTTACAGTATTAGAATATTATATCCTTCCAATTCTCCAACTGCTCATAAATGTTAATGTCACAAAGAAAACATACACATCTAGTTAAGACCACTCTACATAGACACTAAAAAAAATTCAGGGGGAAACAGTTCTGAGGTGTTCACTGAGCTCTACAGACCTGAGCTTTCTGGACCTCTTTCTTGGGGAATGGCAACCAGGATGTGCAATAACAGATCTGAAAGCTATGGCAGCTCCACCTATGGAGGAGCACGTGGCTACCAGCAGTCCCCCAGAAGCTTCTTATCATCCACATCTTTTCAGGCAGAGAAGAAATCAAGAGTGGGAGGCCAGCACATTGTGCCCCGTACCATATCTCAGCTGCTTTCTGCTACTCTGACTGACAGTGTTCAAAATTAGAAATGTTGAGATTTCACCAGTCATTATTGTGGAAATGATCAGACATGCAGAGAAGGCTTCAACTAATATTGTTTACAAAATAGATGACATAACTGCTGCACCCACGGATGTTTGCCAGTGGGTTGACACAGAGGACACGAGTGGTGAAAACACTGTGGTTACTCTAGAAACATTCCTAAAAGTGTCTGGATATTTCCGGTCTTTTCAGAACAAAAAGAGCCTGGTAGCCTTTAAGATCATTCCCTGGAAGATATAAATGAGTTCATCACACATATTCTGGAAGTGGCCAATTCACACATGGTGCTCAGCAAATCCAACAACCAGCCCTCAGCAGGGATGCCTTCTATCAGCAACCCAGGAATGGGTGAGCCAGCAAACTGCCGTGAGAATAACTTCATACCATAAAATAACCTCACTATGGTCCAAAACCAGGTGCTGAATTCTATCTAGGCTTGCCCAAGACCAGAGGGAACCTATTCCAACTCTATAGCCTCAATTGAACAAGCAGTGGATTTTCTGTGCAAGGAGGGGCATATTTATTTTACTGTGGATGATGATCACTTTAAATCTACAGATGCAGGGTAACTGGAGCTCATTGGGTACCTGAAATATTTCTAGCTGGACCTGTTTTCATCATCTGTTGTTTCTAGCTTTGCAGGTTTTGGCCAGTGGCTTCTAGGGCAAAAGTTTCATATAGAAGTCCTCTTCAAACTTTGAAGTGATCTGTTTTCTTGTTTGTTGTTTATAGGTACAAAGGAAGGCAGATAGTTGAGAAGGAAGTAAACCAGGGTGGGATTTCTTTTCTTTTTCTTTTTATCTTTATTTTTTTATTTTTTATTTTTTGGGGGATAGGGTTTCTCTGTGCAACCCTGGCTGTCCTGGAACTCACTCTGTAGACCAGACCGGCCTCAAACTCACAGAGATTCACCTGCCTCTGATTCTTGAGTGCTGGGATTAAAGGCATGTGCCGTTACTGCCTGGCTCAGAGTGGGTTTTCTTAGACATTTCAGATCAGCTTGTTAGGACTCCAGGATGGATGGACTGAATAAATGCTACCAAGAAAGCAAGGCACAACCATCTCATGCTTGTGAGCTTCTGTTCTTGAAAGACTTCTTGTTGAGATGATGAACAATTTAGTGCCAGGACCCAGAAAAAGAAGCCACCACCTTCTGCCTATTTTTGTTTCACACTTTGGGTCTGCGGTGTTACTTCCAAAGTTACACTTTCCTTGCCCATCTTGTCTTGCCTGCAGCTAAAAGTAGGTTAATTTGAGCATGAGGTTCTGGCATGGTGGCCTCACAGGGCAGAGAGGAAGAAATGTTACTGCATTATTGGTAAACATAAAATTCCATATGTTTAATAAAATAGTTCAACTGCAATAGCAGAAAAAATTAATTTAAAAAAATTTCAAGCAGTCAATAGGTATATGAAAATCAGCTCAATATCAAGAGTATCACAGAAATGCAAATTAAAACCACAAAAACTTACAATCCCATGCCTGTTATAATGGTTGTCATTACAAAGACAGAGCATAGAAAGAGTTAAAAAGGGCATGGAATACAAGGGACACAGATACTATGGGTAGGGAAGTAAATTAGTATACAGGCTAAGAAAACGATACAAATGTTTCTCAATAAAAGTAAAAATGGAAAGGTCATATAGTCCACTATTCTCACTACTTGGTGTATGCACAAACGACTTGAAATCCATAAGGTGAAGAGACATCTGCACATCTGTCTGTTGTGACACTATTCACAACTGCCAAGTGGAGTTCACCTATTTTCTTATACCAATGAAGAGGTTAAAAAAAAATACAGTATGCCCATGCTCTAAACAGCACTCACATTCAGAAATGAAAAAAAAAATCCTTCCAATATTAATGAACCATCAGGAACTTACACTAAATAAAAGAGTCAGTTATGGGGAAAATGCTACAAGATGATTCCTTATGAGGCCTCTCAGTCAAAGCTAAAGATAGATGTAGAATAGAAGGGTAGCTACCAGAGCATGGGGAGATAAACATTGGGCACTCACTTAAAGGGTGCAGAGTTACAGTATTACAAGAGAGTATGGAGTGCATAATTAACAATGGGCATTTCATACTTAAAAATGTTAAGAAGGCAAATCTCATATTAAATCTTTTTAAAATACACTGTGTGTTAAGATTATTTGTATCTCATAAATAATACATAATTTGAATGTAATATAAATACAAGAAAACTTTGTGAGATGATGAGCATGTGGAATAGCTGTATTATACTGGTGGCAATATAAATTTATATATATGCACAAACCCACAGGAATTATGTACAGTTTCTGAAGTTCTAATTTCTCCTCAATAAAGCTGGATGGATGGTTTTCAGATCAGCGGCATCACGTCGCTGCAGCTGATTGGTTTCAGAACCATTGTTTGGGTGGCAGTCTATTGTGTCTCCCTCATTGTGCCTGCATCCCACTGATGCTATTGCACTTCACACTGAAACTGAAGTTGCCTCTGTTTATAACTGAGGAGCCTGAACAATCAAGGATGAGTCATACTCTGATATCTGAGAAAACAATACTCCTAAACACAGGTATGTATTAATTCACACACAGCCAGCTGGTGGTGGTGGACGCCTTTAATCCCAGCACTTGGGAGGCAGAGGCAGGCAGATCTCTGTGAGTTCGAGGCCAACGTGGGCTACAGAGTGAGTTCCAGGAAAGGCGCAAAGCTACACAGATAAACCCTGTCTTGAAAAACAAAAAAACAAAATTAATAATAATAATAATAATAATTCACACGCATCTTAATACAAAGCCCTGCATATTCTAACATGCTATTAGATTCTAAAAGCATGTGTATAGACACACACACAGACACACAGATACACAGATACACAGACATACACACACACACACACACACACACACACACGCTACATACCACAGACAATCCCCTTTTAACTAGAGGTGCTCCACATTTCCACAAACTCATAAATAAACTTGGTTTAATCATTAGTATTAACCATATATCCACTGAGATCTTCTTTATTTGAATAAGCCCTTCACTTTAACTATATCACTTTATGGGGGAACGCTAGATTTTTAATATTAACTGACAAAATAAACACTTGCCTGTGTATCAATGAAGGCAGTAAGACATGCTGGTATGCATGGCTGTTGGCCTCCACAAACCACGTCCTGAAACCTTTGTTGTAGAAGAATTCTATAATCTACTTCTTCAGATAACCAAATTGAGTTGAATGTCTTCTGTTGTTTGTATCCTGGTATGTGACATCTGATCTACTCAGAAGTCAACAGTCTCTTTGCACAAACAAAACCTTGAAGCACTGTCATTACAGCATATGTGTATTAATGCAATCATCCCCACAGTGATCCAACACAGACTCATTTTCCCTGAATTCTCTGGCTAATAAAAATATTTGCAGCTAAAATTAATTTGGGGTTTGGAATTATGTCCAAAGCTGCGCCACAGGCTCAGTGAACTGACAAAAGCTGCTATCATTTCTCTCAAGGCAAATCATCTTGAACACCTAGTCAGAAAGCTGTATTGAATTTTTCAGGATTCCTTCAAGGAATGAACAGCTCCTGTTTGAACAGACTCCTTAACAAGGAAGCTCACTGGCAACAATCACAGCTCTGTGATTCTTGAAACAGAAGATTGCCCGTCACCTTTTCCAATGGTGGGGACAATGATTAACCTAGGCTGTCAACCTAATTGGACCTGTCATCAGCTGACAGCCATACCTCAGGCCAGTTCTGTGGTGGTCTTTTTCAGAAGGACTGAGTAAACAGCACCTTTGAACAGTTGGCCAAGTTATGAAGAGGTCCTAGAGAAAAGGCGTACTGCCCTTGCCTGCCTCTTTGCTTCCTTGCTAGAGTGTGAGTGCATGCGTCACTGCTGCTGCTGCTGCCACCACCTTTCTTCACGAACATCAGAGTGGTCTTCAGCCTTCAGACGTGGACTGAAGACTAGCAGCTCCCCAGAAGTCCCCCAGGCCGTCAGAGCCAGGCTGGGA
>CABHPQ010162404.1:31653-48015 GCA_902168405.1 Peromyscus aztecus
CTCTCTCTCTCTCTCTCTCTCTCTCTCTCTCTCTCTCTCTCTCTCTCACACACACACACACACACACACACACACACAAGAAAAAGAAAGAAAAGAAAGAAATCCACATACATAGGATCAACAACATAGTCCAGAGTATTGGCTTAATCACAGCTCTTTTTCTCTTCAGACATATAAAGTCAGTAACAGTCACGGGTTCCAAAATGTGAATATCTTCAGGGAACATTTTTTTCCCAACAAGCAGTCTTCCCTCAGGGTTGTTTTGACATTGAAAATTCAACACATAGTCATTCGTCTCTGAATATATGGGTTCTTCACTAATAGATTCAACCAACCGCTTCATTTGTACTGAACACCTACAGATCATGTGCTTAACATCCTTAATGATACAGAAGGGGAGCATCTATACAGCACTCCTTGAAGCAGGTATTGGAAGTCATATACACATGATTCAAAGTATATGGGAAGATGAATAGTGGTTTTATGCAAACGCTAATGCAATTTATAAAAGAGACTTTGGCATGCATGAATTCTGTTATGTGAGAGATGATGAGATTATATTCTCCTGCAAATGTCAAGGGACAATTGCACAGAAGCTCCTCCACTTCCAATAGGCTTATGTCCTAATATCATGAGTTGACAGTCCTAGGACTTGAAGATAGGTTAATGCACCTAACTGAGTAAATGGCATCACTTAGCAGCACAACAAACCCCACAGTCACAGGGCTCTGAGGTGGGGAACTGTGGCTATCTGTCTACTGCCCTGCATCATGATAAGGATATGATATGACTTACTGCTCCTCAGGAAGAAACCTAAAGCCAGAAGTACTTACATTTTTCTCGGCATCATGAGGTTGAAAACTCCCGAGTCAACCAAAGAAAGTCAAGAATTATCTGATGTTGACTTCTACCAAAGCAGAATGCTTTGAAGACTCCTCCTGGAGCGTTCCATCTCCTGGCCTGAAGCTCTGCTCACTATTGCTGGTCCCTGGCTTTAGTGCTCATGTCTTCAGCATCTCATTTTCCCTCACACCCTCCTTACATCCTTCCGTTTCTTTTGTTCCTGATAGTGTAGGGTTCTAGCCCCAATTCTTTATGCATTTTTAAAGAACTCAAAAGACTATTTTATTTTCTTTTTCTTTTTGAAATTACAAAATAATTAATTACATTATTTCTCTTCTTCCCTGTCTTCCCTCCAACCCATTCCAAGTACTCACCTTGCTCTCTCTTGAATCACGCCTTTTTTTCTTTAATTATATACATACATATGTATGTATATTATATTTATATATATATATAGTCCACATAACAATAGCTGCATATACACACACTCAGATAGATAGATAGATAGATAGATAGATAGATAGATAGATAGATAGATAGATAGATAGACAGAGATAGAGATATTGATAGAGACAGAGATAGAGATAGAGATAGAGAGTGAGAGAGAGATGTCGTCTCAGGGCTGACCACATGGTATTGAATCACCTCTTCCCTAGGGAGCATTTCTTCCACTCTTGGCATTTCCCCAATGTCTGTGCTTCTTTGTCTACAGTTGAGGCCCCATCATCTTCGCCCCCTTCCATGTTAGCATGCCTCTTGGTGTTATCATTCAGATCTTGTTTAGGCAGCCATGTTAATGAGACTTCATTAGCATAACCTTTCTGAAATTTCTAGGAGATGCAGTCTCACAGCAAACCTCCTACTCCTCTGCATTTTACCATCATTCTTCTCCCTCTTCTACAATGATCCCTGAGCCTTAGGTGAAATAATTCTGTTAGCTATGTATCAGCTGGGACTAGGTACCACATGATCACTTGTTCTCTGTATTTTAATCAGTTGTCCAAGGGAGAAATGTGAACAATAGTTTTATCCATTGTGACCTCTATGAACAACATCCAGCATGCACAATAACCCTAGGGATGCAATAGGTGCATACACACATTGCCAGTAACCAACAGTTCTCTAACTAAACCTAAGAATCACTCAACAAGAAGGAAAGTCGAGTACTGGAAATGTAACCAAATGCAAAGAGCTAGTGAAGTCATGGATCTTGGAGATGAGCCTAACAATCATCACTTTACTAAATCAGTATAATTACAAACTGCACTCTAAATATTTACCCTTGTGCCCACAGATAAGTGTGTTTCTTATCCCTCATCAATGAAACTTATCTTTGCAACAGACAAATTTTTCACTCTCGCCTCGCCGTGTGAGTTTACTAATCTCATTGCTGATAGACTCCATCACGGATGCCACTACTGGGGAAAATGTACCTAAATCATTGTTTCAACTTCCAAAGCAACTCACCAAGCCTGAGTTTGTACATACCAAGAGGCTTAGCATTGCCAGCCTGGTATGCCGCCATCCCACCTGAACTTTCCATTCCTTTAGAATCTTGTTTTTCAAGGGCACTTTGCGGTAAAATGAAATAAAACTATTTTCCAACTTTTTACTATCCTGAATGATCCATTTGTCCTGGCAGCACATCCTTAATTCCTTTGATGGCTTTAGCAAGGAGAGATTTATTCTTCCTATGAGCAGTCTAGCTCTTGGTGACCTACGTCTTGATTGCTAGGCACTGTGGTGACATTTGTCCATCAATTTCTCCCTTACATGATCTCCATTTCCATGAAGTTCTAGTACATTAACCTTCCCTTGCTTTCATCTCCCACAAAGTCAGAATTTATCAAAACTTACTCAATGTGGTAGGGATTAAGTTTACCGTTCTTAGTGAAGTCCTAAGTAATACTGTCTTTACTTCCCCACCCATTTTATTCCTAGAATAAAGAAACATAAAAAAATAATTTGGGCAAAGCCTACAAACAGAAGAAAGTTATTTTTACTCCCTAGATCAGTCATCAAGGCTTGGGAAAAGTTCCATTAACAAACTATCATAGTCACTGTTTTATTGTTGTGAAAAGATACCATGATCAAGGCAACTCTTATAAAAGAGTGCATTTAATTGGGGGATTGCTTGCAGTTTCAGAGATTTTTGTCCATGATAATCATGACAGGGTGCAGACAAGCTCTGGAGCAGTAGCTGAGAGCACTACATCCTGATCTGCAGGCAAAGAGAATGGTTCTAGACCTGGTGTGAGCTTTTTGAAACCTCCAAACCTACTCCCAATGACACACTTCCTCCAAGTGGTCACACCTACTCTATCAAGCCCATACCTAGTGCAGCAAGACCACACCCCCAATCCTTCTAAACCTCAAATAGTGCCAGTCCCTGGTGACTAAGATATTCCAATATATGAGCATATGGGTGCCATTCTTAGACAAACTACTCCACTATCTATATTACTATGAAATCTCTCTGAAGATTTAAGACTTTTGAAAAATATGACGTGCAAGATCTACCTTCCCATCTGATAAGCATTTGTCTCCATCAACAGTGATTACAGTGATATGCACAAACATTTTTTAGCTGTTCTTTGTAAATGAAAGCATATGACCAGAAAAGGGGTCATTACACAAGAATTATACTCCAGGCAGCATTTTAAATCTTAAACCAAATTACAATTTAATAGACTATTTCACAGTAATTATAGCATTTTAGAAAAGGAGTGATAATTATTTAGGCAGAGTGATGCAGAAGACTGATAAAGCCAATATATAATTTGCAAGAAGAAATGTATCTCCTTTTTCTTCTATATCGGGAGCAATAACAAGATGCCATAATGTTCTACTAGGATTCCCTCTAGGCTACTTGCTGCTCATCCTGGTAGGATAAATAATTGGCAGTTTCACCCAGAATTTTGAAACATATTTTGTCATGTTCTGAAAAAATGACAGGTGTCATACACTTCCAGAAAAGTAAGACAGAGTTCCCATGGGATATTCTTAACCTAAACTGACCAACATTACAACCATTTACCATATATGACTACTGAGGACTTTGAAGGTAGATCATTTCAACTGAGATCTAACAGAAACATAAAACATATAAAGCTAGTACCTCTGAAATTAAAACATTTTGGATATATTGATTTATCAAAGCATATTTCAATTATTTCTACTCTTTTTGTAAAAACGTGGATCCTGTAAATATTTGTTGTTGGTGAGACCCTAGACCATAACTCTTTTTCTTAAATAGTTCTCTAACACATAGTCATTGAATTATGACTCCATGAAATGCATCAAAAGAACAGTTAAGTCAAAATGAATATCCTAGAACTAGAAATCATTAGTCATTTAGGGTGAAACACCTCATTCTCTAAACTTAGCTGGATCTGTTTGAGAGCATTTCCCAGGTTGGTTTGGTCACCCTTTTCATCTGATCCTTGCAATAAAGCCAGTTAGATATTTTTATCCTCAATGCGGAGAGGAAATAAAGAGGCTTAGTGGGGAGTTCTGACTGGGGGTCACACAGGAGCAAACCTAGGGCACAAACTCACATGTTTTATTTTCTCCCTCCTTTCTCCCTCCCTCCCTCCATCCCTCCCTTGCCTTCTTTCTCTTTCTTTTTCTTCTTTCTTTACTTCCTTTCCCTTCCTTCCTTCCTTCCCCTTCCTTCCTTTCCCTTCCTTCTTTCCTTCCTTTCTTTCTTCCTTTCTTTCTTCTTTCCTTCCTTCCTTCCTTCCTTCCTTCCTTCCTTCCTTCCTTCCTTCCTTTCATTTTCTTTTATTTTTTCAGTGTAGAGATTGAATCTGGAACCTTGTTCTCACTAAGCACTCTGCTACCAAGCTCCAGCCCCCACCTATCCCCATATCTTTATCTCTAAAACTTTTCCCTCTATACCTTCACTCAATTAAGAAAATGACTCCAGCAGACTAGACTGTGGGCAAGCCTGTGGAGTAATTTCTTGATTAATGATTGATGTGGGAGGGCCCAGGCCACTGTGGGCACTGTTGGCAGTGTGATCTCTTGGATAGTGGCTCTAGGTACTATAAGAAACCAAGATGAGCAAGCCATGGGAAGAAAACTGCTAAGCAGTACTTCTCCATGGCTTCTGCTTCAGTTCCTGTCTCCAGGTGTCCTCCTTGAGTTCCTGTCCTGATGTTGCTGGAAGATGAACACAAGCTGTAAGCTGAAATAAAGACTTCCCCTCACCTAGTTGCTTCTAAACATGGTGCTTATCACATCAATAAAAACCCAACTAAGACAAGTGCCATTAGTCATCAGCATTACAGGTTATCATACCCCAAATTTATTAATAAACCAAACTCCACAATTCATTGCAAAGACAGCTTAGAAACCTAAGTTAATAGTAACAAAAGAACTGGCTGTTAGGAAGTGCTTATTAGGTAACATGGAATTTATCAAACATACATTCCTAATAATGAATCAGCGATTTAAACTTACGATAGATTTTTTTTTTATATTTTAAAGAAAATATATCAATTTTGGGGGGGTGGAACAAATTTCTTTCATTTTGTTTTTGATTGATTCTTGGAAATTATACATCATGCACCCCAATCCCCCTCATTTTCCAGTTCTTCCTTATTTCCCCTCCATCTTTATGTACCCCAAAAGAAAAAAAAACTTCTCACCGACCTCTCTGGGCAATGACCTGCTGCTCTATCAATTACTGCCTTCTCTCAAACCAGTCAGAGTTTTTGCACCTCCAGGTCTACAGTACATACATCACTTTGCTCCTCCATATTTCCCCTCTCCCCATCACATGTTCATTTGTCACAATAGCATAGGTAGCTGTGGCGTGTCATACAGTATTCCCTTTGGTCCAAACAGACTTATTTGCAAATGTTCATTGCAATGAGTCTTTGGTCTGGTTCAAGGCCTCTGGCTTCTGCTATGCCATTAATAGTGGGTCCTTTCTGAGACTCCTCTTGGATATCCTGCTGTTGCCCAGAATCATGGAGATCCTGTGGCTATGGCTCTATGGGATAGACCCTTTTACCCACTCCAGCAGCTTATCAATGGGGTAAGTGGTGAGGTGGACCAACTCAAAGACCTGGCTCTGGGCCTGGGTGGTAGCTGAGTTGGTCATCCTGGGTCTCTGTCTGGCCTCCTTTACTCATCAGTGAGAGCAG
Source organism: Peromyscus aztecus (assembly GCA_902168405.1). Taxonomy (NCBI): domain Eukaryota; kingdom Metazoa; phylum Chordata; class Mammalia; order Rodentia; family Cricetidae; genus Peromyscus; species Peromyscus aztecus. Next base: position 37,650 of record CABHPQ010162404.1, read on the forward strand.
AGCAAGCTCCCATGCACCCACACCATCCAGGTCAGCTCTCTCTTGTCACCCCTGTTAGAGGCGGGGCCAGCTCCACTGCATCCATGCTATGAGGAACAGAGCCTGCTCTCTCAAGCACAAGTCACTGATGGGGATGCAGGTCAGTGAGAAACAGGACCTGTTCCCCTGCATCCATGCCACAAGGGGCATGGCCAACTCTCCTACAACCAGCTAAGCAGGGCACTTGGACATCAACATGGCTTCAGGCAGCAGCCTGGACCACAGAAATCCACTTGTCCTTTGGCCCCAGATCCAGAAGGACCACAGACCCAGACATGGCCCTCAATGGCATCCCAGGCCCAGCCAGACATCCACATGGCCTTGGGTGGCAACCCAGACCTCTGATATCTGAATGGCCCTCAGTGGCAACACAGGCCATGGTCATCAACATATACCCTAGTTGCAGTAGGGTCATGGATCCAGATATAGCCCTCTGTGGCAGCCCAGGCCCAGTCATCACCATGGCCTTAGGTGGCAGCACAGGCCACGCAGATCAGTATAGCCCCATTCTTCACATCTCCAGTTTCATCTCTTTCTGCAATGTATGAACCGCTTGCCCCACTTCTCTTTCTCTCCAGTCTCTCCATCGTGTACTTTATCTTTCCCATCTCTCCATTATATGTTTGTTCATTGTAGGGGCACCCATGGCCCCAGTCCATGAGGGCCAGAGTGGGCATTTGGGTGCCACCTTCTGGGCTGCCCCAGTCTACAGGGCACCAAGAAATTTTAAGAAAATTGCCTGAAGTATTAAAAGGCTCACCCCCACCAATAGGGTCTCCTATATTGCACAGGTTCCTGATTCAGCCTCCTGAGTGCTGAGATTACAGAAATAATCTAAATATGTGTCTTCATATCTAGACTGAGTCAATGATCTTTAAAGATTTAAAAGAGCCGGGCGGTGGTGGTGCACGCCTTTAATCCCAGTACTCGGGAGGCAGAGACAGACAGATCTCTTTAAGTTTGAGGCCAGCCTGGTCTACAAAGTGAGTTCCAGGAAAGGTGCAAAACTACACAGAGAAACCCTGTCTCAAAAAACCAAAATAAATTAAAGATTCAAAAGAATAAAAATAAAAAGCAAAAAAAAATAGAGGAGGAGGGGAAGAAATGGATAAGAGAGAGAGAGAGAGAGAGAGAGAGAGAGAGAGAGAGAGAGAGAGAGATCAATGTCTATCTATGACCTCAGCAGAAGAAAACACCAGTCTTCTCAGAAAACCTTGAATGTAAGGTGATATTCAGGTGTTCTCAATTACACAGCCAAAAAGAATCTTAATTTGGAATAACTCTTAAAGATAAACATAGCATTTATTTGCAAAAGACTGAAGTACAGGCATGTTAGTCAAAGGTCTATTGTGGCTCCAAGCATAAACTCAAAAGTTTCAAAACAAATCAAAGCAAAAGCCCAAATACAACAAGAGCTAGAAGGCCTGATGTTTTTCCTTTACCAAAAAGAAATGTTTTCTAAAATGAAAGTTTGTATATGAATAATAACTAAGATGTATATCTGTAAATCATATTTCATAAACAAAGAAGTAGGCTGTCAGGAGGGCAATAAAATAAAATTTAGCAATGTAAAAGTAAGAGTGAGTAACAGGTATAGCCAGATTGTGTTCTGTTAGGTAGAAAGGAGCAGCGAAAAGGAAAACAGCTTAGGAAGATAGCTCTGGGGCTAAAGTGCTGTTGCCCTAGCATGAGATCCCAAGCCCAGATCCCCAGGGTGCATGCAAAAAGCAGGGCACCTGCAAACCTGATTGGGCAGAAATAGGTAGAGCCTGAAGGTAGGCTTTCAGTCAGTCAAACTCACATCACCATGTTGAAGCTCAGGGAGAGATCCTGGCTCAAAAACCAAGAAAGAAAAGCAAGGGGAACACATTTGAAATCTACCCCAGGGCTATACACATGTTTGCATACGTGAGGACAACTGCACACAGATGTGCACACACTCTTACTCTATACACAAAAGTAGAAACAGCTGAAGCAGGCTGTGTTAGCTTTCATGAGGTGTTTCCTGTGACGACCCATGATTAGAACTTACTCCTCGGGTTTCTAAATGTCATCAATTAGCTGTATGTGTAGTCAGATAGTGGGAAATAAGTCAGATGCTTGAATGCCATTCTGTCTGATTCTGGAATTCTGCTCTACTGAGTACTGTTCCTTGTTACCGGTGCAGGTGCAAGCTGGGTGCTTTCTGCTCAGCAGTGCATTCATTCCACTGAGAGGTGCCATCCTTTCAGCATCCAGTGAAGAAGAAAACACACTGAGAAGCTACTGATCTCATATCACAAAGGCAGACATAGGGCTTGGCTATCATAACTTTACTTGGCAAATCTGACTAGGCTCACAGGTGCTTCAGCAACCAACATTGTTAGATACCCTTTTATCTATGAAGCTTTGAATCCACTTGCTAATTAACAAGGGTCATTTTGAAGAATCTTCTAGCAGCAGGGCATGCCACTCTACTGAGAGCTGTAGGAATGGAGGTCATTCCTATTTCCATGTCTAGAAGTTTCTATTAGGTTCCATGTACTCACATGCTAGCTCCTTTGTAAAGTGAATTGTCCCTGGAAAGCAAGATTCTCTTCCCATCCCTACCTATCCCCAGTTATTTGCATGTATCTCAAATGTACTACCACCATGCTGTAGCATGCATGCCAGATAATGTCCTTTTCCTGTTTAGGATTCTGCATCACTTACATCAAACATGTGTTTTCTTACAGATACTCTCAGAGCCATCATATTTGGGCTCACTTTCTCACTACATATGTAGAATAAAAGTCTTTAATTTTCTCTACTTCTTTTGTTTAGTTTGGTGTTTTAGTGTTTTTAATACAGGGTCTCACTATAAAACTCAAGCTGCCCACAAATCATGATCCTCCTGGCTCAGCCTCTCCAAGGTTGGGGTTACAGGTGTTTGCCACCGTAGTTGATTCTGCTACTGTGTGTTAACTGGTGAATAATTAAGCTAAAAATAGAGAAAGATCAGAATAAGTAAAGATTTTATTAATCCTGCCCCAAAGGATATGATTGTTTTCACTAACTATATTAACATTTAACAAAGAAATCCAAGATCTAGTTGTCTGACCTTGGGAAGCTGTAGTCTCTAAGAACAGTGGATAATTAACAGCTGTAACTCAGTAACTAGATACCAGGAGTGGCTTATAATAGAGCATTTCCTTAAAACATCCCTTGGAGTTGTTCCAAGTTATCAGATAACCACAAATATCCACTAGCTTCCCCCATGCAAGAATGTTAGAAAAATGCTTCAAGATTTGTCTAAAAATATGGTTACTATATCTATAACAGAGCTGACTAGTATCAGAACAAACTTTTCTTTACCCCTTTCACACAGTAATTGTGGTGGAAACATAGCTGGACAGCTAATTAATACAATTTCCAGTCTTCTCTGCAGGTAAGAGAGGCGGAATAGTCAACAAGACATGAGCAGATGGGGCATATGCCACTTCTGTTCACACATGCACTGTGACTCCTCCAGGCCATCAGCATTCTTTCTGACTAAAACCTGGACAGACATCACGAGCTAGTCTTGATATAGTTGACTGCATGGCACCTGGCCACATGTGTCAATCTGTCAGTGGTTCTCAAAAAAGCACTAGTAAATTTGCAAAGTCATGGAAATTAAACAACTCATTACTGATTGACAATGGCCCAAAGAAGAAATCACAAAACTTCCTGGAATTACATGAAAATGAAAACACAACCTAACAAAACCCCAGGACACATTCAAAAGCAGTCCTATGAGGGAAATTTTAGCTCTAAGAGTCTGCATCAAAAGTTCAGAAAGAGCAGAAATAAATGGCTTAATGATGCAGCTCAAAAAATTTGGAAAAACAAGAACAAACCAAATCCAAACCCAGTCAAAGGCAAGAAATAATAAAAAACAGAGCAGAAGTCAACAAAACAGAAATGAAGAAAGTAAAACAAGGAATCAACAAATCTAAGACCTGGGTCTTTAAGAAAATAAATAAAATTTTTAGCAAACCCTTGACCTAACTAACCAAAATAAAGAAAGAGAGGACTAAAATTAAGAGAATCGGAAATGAACAGGAAAAAATTACACTAGAAGTAAGGGGATTTTCAAATGTTGTAAAGGAATATTATAAAAACTTGCACTCCTAAATTGGAAAACCTAAGGGAAATGAATGAATTTCTAGAAAACCCAAACTACCAAAATTAAATCTAGAAGTCAACATCCTAAAAAGACCCATAACAAATAAGAGATCAAAATAATAATTAAGATTCAGCAAGCTTAAAACATTCCAGTCTCAGATGGATTTATAGCACAATTCTTCTTGACTTTCAAGGAAAATCTACAGCCATTCTTTAAACTATTCCAAAACCCAGAAACAGAATAAATACTCTCAAATTCCTTCTATGAAGCCAGAATCACTCTAATAGCCAAACAAGGTAAAGATACAACCATAAAAGAAAACTACAGGCCATATTCCTGATAGACATAGACTCAAAATTCCTCAATAAAATACTTGCAAACAGGACACAAACATACATCACATATATTATACAACATGACCAAGTTGGATTTATCCATGAATGCAGGGTTGTTTTACCATACACAAGTCAAGAAATGTAATAAACCACATAAATGGATTTAAAGACAAAAATCACATGATCATCTAAATAGATGTAGAAGAAAATTTAGCAAAACCCAGCATACCATTATAATAAAAGTCCTAGAGAATGTAGTGCTAGAAGGAGCATACCTCAACACAATAAGAACTATATACAAGAACCCCACAGCCAGCATCATGCTAAATGGAGAAAAACTTGAAGCAACCCCACTCAAATCAGGATAATGAGAAGGATGTCTACTAGCACTGCTCCTTTTCAATAGTGTGTACAAAAAAAAATACTAGCTGGAACAATAAAGGAAGAGAAAAATAATAAAGGGATACAAAAAAGGAAAGAAGAAGTCAAACTATCCTTATAATACACATTAGAGATCACATAAACACTACCTGAAAACTTGTAGAAATGATAAACAAATTCAGCAGTGTGGCAGGATGCAGAAACTTGCACAAATCTATACCTTGTCTACACACCAACACAAGACACTCAGAAAGAGAGATTATTGAAACATTCCCATTCACAATAGCGTCAAAGAAAATAAAATATCTAGGAATTAACCTAACCAAGACGTGAAGGGTCTCTCCCATGAAAACTTTAAACCTCTGAAGAAATAAATAGAAAGACACTAGAAAAATGGAGTTTGTGTTTGTGCACTGGTAAAATTAATATTGTGAAAAAGATCACTCTGCTAAAAGATATTTATAGGTTTGATGAAATCTTGCTCTAAATCCCCTATTGCTCACAGAAAGAAAAATAAAAACATAATCCTGTAATTCACATGGAACCATGAAATTCTCTGGGTGGCAAGAATGATCCTAAGCAAAAGGAACACAGAATCAGAGTAATAAAAACAATATAGTATTGGCACTAAAACAGGCATGTAGACCAATGGAACAAAATTAAAGACCCAAAAATGAACACACATAACTTCAACCACTTAATTTTAGACAAAAAATACCCCCAAAAAATATGCTTGGAAAAAGAAATCATCTGAAACTTCATGGAATCTATGAAGGTGATCCTCATGAGGACTCCTAGTAATGGGTGATATGGAGTCTGAACTGACCATCTCTTACAGCCAGGCAAGGCATCTGGTAATGGGACTAGAGTATATTCAAGTGAGTTATTGACCATGGAAATCCCCCCAAATAATCCAGGCTGTTGCTATGACAAAATACTGAGCTCTGCAAACTAATAGCAAGGCCCCATTGCCAAGAACAACACCCACACAACTCACTGAACATGGATAAGTGGAGCTGGTGCCTACATGGAGCCCTAATCCCTATGTTCTAGTCTCTTTGGTGTGGGAAGGTACTCTGTAGGCTTCTGATAGAGAAACATGAACACCAACCCAACCACAAAAGTCTTGCCTGGAAAATATACTGGGGCAGTGGTGGCACAAAATGTGTGGGTACAACTAACCATTATCTGATTTGATCTAAGTGCCACTCCTTGAGAAGGAACCCACACCTGACATTGCTTGGGTAACCAAGAACCAGAGACTAGAAATCCCAGAGATCTAGGGTAAAATAAAAAACTATTGGTCAAAAAAGGTCAATAAAACAATTCCTAATGATATTCTGCTACATTCATAGATCAGAGCCTCATCCAATTATCATCAGAGTGGCTTCCTTTGGAAACATGTGGGATAAGGTACAGAGATCCACATCCAGATATTATGCAGAGAAAGAGTCTAAATTAGTGATCTCCATTAAATTGCTTACCTCAGTGCTCAGTGAATCCCAATGAAGAAAAGATTGGAAAGATTGTAAGAGCCAGAGTGGATGGAGAACACCAAGAGACACGGCCATCTGAATCAACTAAGCAAGGCACATACAGGCTCACAGAGGCTGAAGCAGCAAGCACAGGACCTACACAGGTCTGCACCATGTCCTCTGCATATATACTGTAGCTATTAGCTTAGCATTTTTATGGGACTCCTGATTGTGAGGAAAAAGTGGGTCTCTGACTCTTGTGCCTGCTCTTGGAACTCTTCTCCTCCTGTTGGTCTGTCATGTCCCACTTCAATATGATAGTTTTTGCTTTATCTTATTATATTTTATTTTGTCATGTTTGCTCGTTATCTCTTAGAAGCCTCCTCTTTGCTAATGAGAGACAGAAAGGAAGTGAATGTATAGGAGAGGAAAGGTAGGGAGGAACTGGGAGGAGAAGAGGGAGGGGAAACTATAATAGGGATATATTGTATGAGAAAAATAATCTATTTTGAACAAAAGAAAAAAGAGAACAGAGAATTTAAAGGTAAATAAAAAAGAATTACTAATTGTAATAGCAGTAAGATAAAGAGTGGGGGGGGAGGGGCATAGTCAGCAGCAGAAGCATTATTAGCAATGGCAATCAGAACAACTAGAGTAGGCTCACTTCGTTCTTTCATGCCAAGCAGGTGCCTTAAGCTTTTAGTGTTCATGTTGAGAATTGGAACAGGTTTGTTTGGCATAACTGTATATTTCAAGGTTTGTATAGTAATTAGAGAAAGGAAATAGAATGATATGAAACACACCTATTTTCACACCTATTTTCACATAGACTGCACTAACTGAACTCAGCATGTTATGTAAATTAAAAGATGGGAAGGACCTGAGAATGGGAGAAAGATGTGTTGGGGGAGTATTTGGAGGAGGAGAATGGAGAGTAAGTAAGATCAAAATATATTCTTTATGGGTATGAAATTTTCAATTAATAAAATATTTTTGAATTGTCCAACAACAACAAAAACAAAAACAAAAAACCTTAGAACTATTTCTTTCTACCATTGTCTTTTAAAAGTAAAGTATTAAGCAGAGAAACTGTGGTAGTTATCCCTATGACCAGGATTTCTATATAGTGATAGTCTCTGACATTAGCGGATAGGAAATATCTGTCGTTAGCTGTGTGGGAAGAAAGAAAAAGCAATGTTTAGTCTTCAAGGCAAAAGAATATGATTGTTGTAAGTTTGTTAAGTCATGCTTTTGTGGAATATGCTAGATTCTTCAATAAATGTTCTTCAAGTAAAGAAAAAATGAAAGGAAGAAGGAAGGAAGGAAGGAAGGAAGGAAGGAAGGAAGGAAGGAAGGAAGGAAGGAAGGAAGGAAAGGAAGGAAAACTTTTCATTATAGCTTGAAATTTCATTGCCCATAACATAGGGAATATCAATCAGCATTCAATAATGAGATATTCATACAAATACAAAAGAAATAACCCATTATTTTTTCAAGGAATTATCCCTCTGTTGGTATTTTTCTATTACTAAGAGCACAGTCATTGCTGTTCATTAAGCACTCAACATGAGATGCATTCTAGTTCTGTATTAATCTTATATAATCTCTCAAGGTAACTGATTAAACATTCAGTTAACAAGACTGGTGTAACATTCAGCGGACTTAAAAGAGCCCCTTTTAAAGTAAAACATCGTTATTTTTAATCACTATGCAAATGTTAAGTATATTCAAACAGAGGATCTCTGTATAAAAGAATACCTTTTACTCGAACTTACGATCTTAAGTGGAAAACATGTTTGCTCTTCACTGTCCCTATTCCTGACAATTACTGAGAAATTTGAAGCCTACCAACACCAACTCCATAACAGAGAGAAAAATGAGAAGTAAGGCCCCTGGTGATTTTTAATTTGAATTTTCCCAGTGATTAACCAAGTCAGGCTTATTTTCCCATGCCTACTGGACACTTTGTATTTTCCTTGGGAAAATGCATGTAAGCTTCTTGGCCCACTTGTATCTAGGTAATTGGTTTTTTTGTTCTGTTAACTTGTGTTTCTTCTTTCAATTTTTATTTTTATTTTTTATTTTCTCAGATTGTTTGGTGAAACAGGTCCCTTAAGAGGCACAGATGAGACTTGTATTCACAATCCTCTTGTCTAAGTTTCCCAAATGCTACAATTACAGGCATGGGCCACCAACCCTGGGTTTACATTATGTTTCTTACACATTTTCATTTGTGAATTTCCTATCAGATATGTTTTTTTCTTGGGTATATACTGTAAATGGTAAGTATTTTCTCTCACTGTAGGCTATTTTTAAATCTTGTTATTATATCCTGTACAGTGTAGAAACTTTTAAGTTTGATATAATTCCATCTGTCTGTTTCCACCTTGTTGCCTGAGCATATGTGATATGATATATATTTTCTGGGACAAAAATGTACATATTTTTATAATCTCACATATAGTATATATCCCTGCCAATACTAATATCAAAAAACCTTCTGAAATCCTTAATAAATCTTTTTATAAATTTAATTTATAATCTTTTATAAGATTTAATAAATTTAATAAATTTATTATTTATTATTTATTTATTTAATAAATATATTTAATAAATCTTTTTATAACTAATTCTAATGGATTTATCAAGAATGAATATGCTTTCTAAATATTGAAAACTGAGTGCAGCCTGAATGAATGCCTGAGCTAACATCAAGCTAGCAGGCCAGCAGTGACAAATCCTATGGACCTGTAGAGATGTCAGTGCAAACTGAAATGGTCACAATCAAACTTTGGAAGGACCCTGGAGAAGAGCCAATGGCTGCAGTGACCAAGGGAAACCTGAACAGCTCAGATGAAGAAATGACACTTTAGAAAGGACTACAAAGCTCAGTGGGACTTCTCTTGGCCTTCTCCCCTGTCCCTCCCCACATTTAAGCACTCAGGAGGACAAAATCTTGAGCATATGGTCAGAGTCCTTCGTGGCTTGCTCTGGAGAAGGCAAAGAAGACTTCATCAGCAAATTATTATGAATCTTCATTCTCATCTTCATTTGCATCCCTGCTTTACCTTATAATGAATCTATTTTTTATTTTATAATTAATTTAATTTTACATATCAGCCACAGATTCCTCCCCACCCCCACCCCCACCCCCCCACCCCCACAATCTAAATATCCAAAGAAATTGATTAAGAACCATCTAGATGAGGCATGGTCTCAGTACAACAGTATTATTGACCTTGGACAATTATGTCAAGAAACACATTCATTGCAACATTTGTCAATGGTCTCTAATCAAGAAGTTGTGGATGAATTGCAAAGCACCTTACAATGTCTTGTTCACTTCAGTATTTTACATGATCAATCTATGTTGCAGAATACTTGTTAACTATGCAAAGATGTGTTACATTTGTTTAATTATATAAAGATGTGTTGCTGTTTTACCTGGCCTGCCTAAGGCACCTGATTGTTCTAATAAAAAGCTAAACAAACAATAGTGAGAGGGGAGGTATACAGGTGGGACTTCCAAACAGGGAGAGTAAGTAGGAGGAGGAATTTAGGCTCTGGGAAGGAAGAAAAAGAGACACCAGGGAGACACCAGGAGCAAGCCAGCCAGACGCAGAGGAAGCAGAAAAGTAGGACATACAGAATGAAAAAAAGGTAAAAGGCTCTCGTGCAAAATGTAGATGAATAGAAACAGATTAAGTTAAACAAGCTAATGGGACAAGCACACGTTAATACCAAACGTTCATAGTTAATAAGTCTCTGTGTCTTTATTTGGGATCTGGTTGGCAACCCAAATAAAATGCCAACTACAATCTACTAAAATATGAATAAATATAATATTAGTTGCTATGATTCTTGTATTGCTTTTAAAAGGTTGCTTCTATAGCCAAAAAGTATGGAAAAGATTGACACCCAATAAAAAGCTGCTTATATCACCATGATGCCACAAAATCAGATGGGGAGAGGTGGTGTGGTCCAAATGGACTATAGCTCTCTTCTTAGGC
>CABHPQ010162405.1:0-18694 GCA_902168405.1 Peromyscus aztecus
CGTGTCCTAAAAATTTGAGTGAGACTACATTAAAAAGTAAGTAGACTAATTTGATTAGTGGAGGAAATTTGAAGATAACTTAGCATCTGGGCTGTAGCATGGTCATTGCTGGCTGCCTTTAGCCAGCTTTACAGTGAGAATTCTGGGCAAAATGAGGAGTAGGAAGATGTGAAAAAAAACGTAAAAGTTGAGGACAAGGTGTCTGTGGCTCTGGACAAACAGTTGGAAATGAAAATCCTGCTGTTAAGGTGGCTGCTGACCAAGCAGAGGTGGCTGTGCAGAGATAGGAGCCATTACATTACAGAGACACCTTCCCTTTGCACGGGACAGTATAGATGGAGCCAGCAGGGTGAAAGCCCTACTTAGGCTCCAGGCTGTTAAAGGTACACGTAATTTAAAAGAGGAATGATAAGAGACAGTGCCTGGGGAGACAGGGCCTCTGTTAGCAGGCTCTAACAGGACTGCAGGGGGAAGGTTCATCTGTTTGGGTACTTAGAGGCTGCAGCTGTGATAAAAGGTTACGCATTATATTCTGAGCTGGCAACAGAGCTTGGCATCATCTGCATGGTGCTGGGTGCTGCTTTTACAGGCTTCAGAATGTAAGGAAGGCTTGTACCAAGGTTCCAGTGACTAGCCACCAAAGGAAGGTGTTCTTTTTTCATTTCTGTTGCTGTGATAAAATACCCTGGCAAAGAGCAATTTAGGGAAGGAAGGATTTATTTCAGATTTTAATTAGTAGTTACAGTCCATCGTTGCAAGAAGTCAGGACACTCACGGTCAAGAGCAGAGAATGTATATATGCTTCTTTTCTTACTAGTGCTTAGATGGATTTCTCCATTTTTACTCAGGCTTGGATCTCCTGCCCAGAAAATGAAGCCACTTTCAGTTGATTGGGTCATTCCACATAAATTAATAAAGGTCAGACAATCCCGCACAGCCAACTTGATCTTAGTGATCCCTCACTGAGGCTCTCTTTTAGGGCAATCCTAGGTTTTATCAAGTTGACTATTGGAGTTACCATCCCAGAAGGTGGTGTATGACAGGGTCAAATTCCCTGAAGAGGCCCTGAAAGGCTCTATGAAGTGTTAACTATGAGTCCAAAGTTTGTAATAGAGACCCCTGCGTGTTGAGGTTGTTAGGAATGTGAGATGTCTGCTAATGAAAGAGAGAGTGCATGTGTGCTGCAGGGAGAAGAGCTGTGGGGTGGGGCTGCCCAGGCCCAGTGGAACTCAGGTGATGCCGAGAAAAGCCGGACACAGAAATGTGGGGTTTGGTGTTTGTCTTGCTTCCTGTGCCCCAGTTCCTCCACTGTGCCGCACCACGTTTAGAAACTCTTGAAGTTGAACTGGATGGATTTTATGTTGTGGGATGGTCGTGATGCCACGGGGTAAGAGTTGGACTGTTGGGGTTTAACTGTGAAACATCGTCCACAGGTTAACACGTTTGAGTACTTGCTCCACAGCTGATGGTGCAGTTTTAAGAGCCATGGAATGTGGTAGTATTGTGTTCCCCAAAATATTGTGTACCTTAATAAACTTATCTGGGGTCAGAGAACAGGACAGCCACAATGTTAAACATGAGGATAGGCAGTGGTAGCATACGCCTTTAATCCTAGCATTCCAGAGACAGAAATCTGTGAGTTCAAGGCCACATTGGAAATGGCCAGGCATGGTGACACACACCTTTAATCCCAGAAAGCCAGCCTTTAATCCCAGGGAGTGGTGGTAGAGAGCAGAAAGGTATATAAGGCATGAAGAAACTCGAGGCATTTGGCCTGGAGAAGCATTTGGGCTGGAGAAGCATTTGGCCTGGAGAAGCATTTGGGCTGGTTAATCATTCAGGCTTCTAGCAGCAGTTCAGCTGAGAGTCATTTGGATATGAGGACATAGAGGCTTCCAGTCTGAGGAAGCAAGACCAGCTGAGGATCCGATCAGTGAGGTGAGGTAGCTGTGACTTATTCTGTCTCTCTGATCTTCCAGTGTTCACACCAATACCTGGCTGAGGTTTGATTTTATTAATAAGAACTTTTAAGACTCATGCTACAATGGAACCTTTAGGAGAAAGGCCATTGAAAGAAAATGGCCCCCAAAGGGCATGGCACCATTGGAAGATTGGAAGGTGTGGCCTTGTTGAAGCAGGTGTGGTCTTGTTGGAGAAAGTGGGTCACTGTGGAGGCAGCTTTGAGGTCTCATACGTGCTCAAGCCACACCCAGTGTCTCAGACCACTTCCTGTTGCCTTTGCATCAAGATGTATTAAAACCTTCAGCTACCTCTCCAGCACCGTATCTGCCTGCACACCACCACGTGGCACCATTATGATAATGGATTAAACCTCTGAAAATAAGCCACCCCAATTAAATGTTTTTCCAATATAGGAGTTGCCGTGGCCATGGCGTCTCTTCACAGCAATAGAAACCCTAACTAAAACAGGAGTCCTTCTGAAAGGAATGGATTGCTGGGTGGGCCTTGTGTTACAGTCAGGCTGTTTCCTGACCGGTAAGGATGTAGGAGTTGTGTCATAAACTTCTGCAGCAAACAGACCCAAACCAGCTGCCGTGTCTTCCTCAACACGATGAACTGTAGCCCCTCAAACAGAAGCCAGATCAACCTTGTCCTCGTCACACTCTTTCTGTCCGGTTTGTTCCAACAGCGGTTAGATGAGTAACTTACACAGCATGCTGACAACTTTTGTCTGCTTTTATCTCATTTTCTCATTTATCTGCCTACCTAAAGTTTTTTGTTTCCCCATGACTTGTATCTTTATACCATTTTGATTTAATACACAGCCAGTAGATTCTCCTAGTCTGTGACTGGAGGTTTCACATTGTCCTTGATGTCTGCCGCGTTCGGAAGATGACTGGTATTTACAGGGAAGTCCTACCCTAGTGATGGTTGAACAAGGAACAAGTTTTTTTTTTTTTTTTTCTTTTTCAAGTAACATCCTGGAAGCAAGTGTGTATCCTACCTTGTTACTGTGTGTGTGTGTGTGTGTGTGTGTGTGTGTGTGTGTGTGTGTGTGGTGTTTTAGCATGCCTACTTCAGAGAAGTGCAGCATTTCTGTCACCAGATGTCAAGAAATAACCACAGGGAAGGCAAGACACACTTTTCAACTGCGGCCATGTAAAAGGTCCTTACATTTGTCACAATTTTTCTAACATTTCATTGGTGAAAGTAGATACCGGGCCATATTATACCATAAGAAAGACCGAGAAATGTGTTTACCCAGATGGCTCTATTTCTGCCTGAAATGCAGAATTTTGTTGGTTTTAGACACAGGGGAGAATATGTCTGCAATACTCTGCCACAGTGAAGCGCCCTTGGTTGAACATCAACCCTCAATTCCAGCATTCTCAAGTTAGTATCTTTGCTTCTTTGCCCGCTTGGGGTTTTGTTTAAGGGTTTTTCACTACCCCTTAAATGATGACATTACCATCTTTCAGTTTTCTATTCACACTTTTCTTAATTTTTAACCCATTGGAGTGTCACAGTAATGGGATTGGAGAAGGTTGTAATTATAATTTTCTTCATGGAAGCTATTTTTTCCAGTAACATTGTTCACTAATCTGTCTAGTTCTCATTCTCTGTGTGTTAGTTCAGGTCAAAATGGACCAAAATGAACTTGGATGTGTGAGATTAACTGGGGAAGCACTTGAGAAACATAAGCAGGAGTGGAGTAAACAAGGACCGCCAATAGGACATGTACATCTGGGCCATGTATGTGGGTCATGCATGTATCGTTAGTACATCTGGGCACATGCCCAAGGGACTCTATACTACCACAGAGACACTTGTACATCCATGTTCATTGCTATTATAGTCACAGTAGCAAGCAAATGGAATTATCCTAGATTTCAATCACTGATAATGATTGGATAATGAAAATGTTGCCTGTCCACATGATGGAATTTTATTCAGCCATATAGAAAAATGAAATCTATAGAAAACTGGGTGAATCTGGCATTTATATGTGAGGTATTCCAGACTCAGGAAGATCAGTATCACATATTTTCTTTCCTGTGTATAACCTAGCTTGTTATTTATGTATGTATACATTTGTGGGTAAGTGTGAGTGTGGGTAGAGTCCCAGACTAGAAGGGGACTGTGAAAAGTGATAGAGAGCTGGGTTACTCTTAGCAGAACTATAAGAGAAAAGGAGAAATTTAAGGTATTGCTTGGGTCTTTCCTTCTTTTCACCCTCTTTGTCTCTCTTCAGGGTCTCACTCTGTGGCCAAGGCTGTCCTTGAACTCATGACCCTCCTTCCTCAAGGCTGAGTGCTGGAATCACAGGTGTGCACCACCTGCCAGGCTTTGAACCGCGGGTCCCAATGGTCCACTTCTCTGCACACGGCTGTGTACCGTTGGGTGTGTTTGTGTTCATGATGACTGTATTTTCTGCTTTGTTGTTCCCATGATCAGAGTAGACTCTCCCCTTCGTTCTGAGTGACGTGTTACTTTGTCAGATGTGGAAGTTAATTCTTGTCTTGGGGATTTTCAGCGATTATCGGTTTATTTTTTGTATCCATCAGTTCTTACAAAGGCACATGTCTTCTTTTCTTTTGAAACTGGCTGTGGGGTCTCTGCCTTTTAAGCAGTGTATGAGCACACTTGAATTGCCCGTAACCACGTGTGTTACACTTTCCCAGAATGTTCTCCTTGACTGGCCCTCCGCAGGTGTCTCTTGGCAGAGCCTGTGCCTGGGGATGACACTGTACCAGCGCAGGTGGCTCAGATGAGACATGGACGGTGGATCCGCAGTGTGTAACCATGTGGCAGGGAGATAGTTTTATTATACTTTATTTGGCAAAACTTTTATCCTACCTTAGTATTACCCTGTGGTGGTCACCTAGAAAGCTGTAGATACTTGGAAGAGATAATGACCATTTGAACACAATCTGGGCAAAAGGTTAAGGCAGAATTTTAAATTCTCTAGGAAATAAATTTATTCTGTAAAACGATCTTTGAAGTGGCCTCCTCAAAAATCCAATATTTTGTGGCTATAAAGTCCTAATGTAGTTTAGCCAAGACCATACTTTACCCCCAAACAGAACTGTTAGCAATTTATTTACCAGGGTCATAGCACATGTAGGTTATTTTTGATTAAGGAGAAGGGAGAGATCCCAACGTGGAATAGTTCTATTGGGGAGAACACAGGTAGGCAGGCTGTTGCACAGGCAGTCTGGAGGCCTGGGGTCCTGGCGCTAGGCATTGCTAGGGAGAGCATGTCAATAAGAAAGCAATACCAGGCTTGGGCAGTCTGTGCACATGACCTGGGTTCCATTCCAGCACTGCCAAAATAAATAACAAAATAAATAAATAGGGAGATACAGCTTCTGTAAAGATTCTTGGTCTAATCAAAATCCTGCCCTGGACCATCCCGAGACCCCAGGCAGAACATCTTCAGTATGCTGGGTGTGAGTTGTGCATGGAGAGCCCTGTGTGAACTGACTCGAGTCCACACTTGACCTACAAGAGCAGCTGCTGACTGTAACGGCGTTGGGATAGGTGTGGTCCTTATAGGGAGGCCTTTTCATGTAGGACACTCTTAATTCCCAGCCCACGCACCGACCTCTGCTTACCCTCTGTGGCAGAATCAGGTAGGAGTGACGTGGTCTAGACAAGTTTTCAAGACTGGAGTGTTTCTTGCAGACAGGGATGGGACAGTTTTGAATGTGACACAGCTGTCTTTTCCCTGGGTGGCCCAGGCTGCCGCAAACCTGACCCTGACTCTCTAAGTAGCTTACAATTCCTGCTGAAGTCTTTAATTAGAAGGGTAGAGACAATTTTATAACCTTGCTTACATGAACAAGAGGTCATCCGACTGGACTGGAATGCCAGGAGGGCCTGATCTTATGATTTTGGCTTTTCAGGACCCAAACCAGACTTTAAAGTTCTCATTTCCTCTTATAGTTCTGCTAAGAGTAACCCAGACCAGAGCCAGCCGGCTCTCTGCCTTCCTCAGACCGGGATGATGCTGATTAGGGCCATAAATGTCACCTTGACATAATGTATAAAAATGGAAACGAAATCTCAAACCTGTTCTACACGTGGTAGCAATTTACAGTAACTAACAATTTGGGGGAGCTGGAATAATGTTATGGGGAGAAGTGAAACATGCAAAATAGAGAAGACATTCAACCCAAAATACCTGTGTGTCGCCATGGCAGAGAAAGGCTGCCCACACTCTGAATGGTAGGATTAGGCATGTGCCAGAAGCTAACTATACCCATCGGGGAACCTCAGCATCTCGGTTGGGCGACCATGAACAGTCAAAGGCAAAGACAAATGCATCACATGCATGTTTTTAATGGAATTTATTTATTCAATTCAGAGTTTAATAAGTGAAAATAATATTGTAAAATTCTAATCAGTCCCCACAGGCAGCAGGAGTCCTACAGCCTTCTGCTTAATGATGTAATTAAGCTTAGCTCATTATTATATAGTCAGACGCCACACACACACACACGTGCACGAACACACACACTCCCCCCACACTCCCACACATGCATGCACATATGTACACACACACCCATGGACACATACATACTCCCACACATGCATATACACACAGACACACACACGCACACATGTGCACACACACATGCATATACTTGAACACATGCACATGCACACACTGAGACTTGTAACTATACTTGGGGAGAGTAAGTGACTTAGGAGATCTAAGGGCTGGAGAAGAAAATCTTAAGGGCTTTTTAGACTTTTGGACTAGACCCATGTCAACATGTTTTTGCAGAAGTCAGCATAAGAGGAGAACCAACCACACAACATTTGTTATTTAGTGCAGTTATTTTAAACAAAATGTAGATTTTTATCTACTTAGCACACACCTCACTGTTTTTCCGTTTTTAGTGTTTATCCTGTTGGTCAACACAGAAAACATCGAATTTGTTTGGAAAGCAGAAATCTTAATTATCCAATGACAACTCTAAAATGTCTTTGCCATGATGAGGAAGCACTTCAAATTCAATAATCATTGTAAAGATGGTGTGCGGCGTGAGAGTAGGTGCGGTGTAAGGCAGTGGGTATCTGTTTGCTTTTCCATCCAGGGACAGTCCACCAAATTTCCCTTCCAATAGAAGTGCAGCTGAAGAAATCACAGTGACAGCAACGGTTGTCTGCATGGAGAGCTGTGCTCCTATTGTCTTTAACATGTGTACGAGCGTGCAAAATCCCTAGCCGGCCAGCCCCTCTGCATGGTGTAGGTAGCTTATTTGTTATCACATTTGAGGTATTTTCTTTGGAATCTGCATTTCCCCACCGAGAACCTTTAATTGTATACAAAGGAAGCTGCTTGCCCGGCTGTTGGAATACAGTTCTCACCCATATGAGTCATTTCATCTTCCAAGGATCCAGTTTGTTCAGAGGAAACATACGAGTTGTTCCCAAAGCCGTGACCTCTGTCCACCACTGCACCCTTCCTGAGCACAGCTGCGGCAGCGTCTGGCACCAGGGCTGTCAAGGTCCCTGCAGGCTGTGGAGGTTGGGTTCTTGTCAGTCATAGCTCCGTCATGAGTGTGTTACAGTGTAGTTTGCAGAGTGTGGGTGTGCACTTCTCTGCTGTATGCCGCTCGGGCTCTTGTGCCCTTACCTGAGGGTGTCACTCCCTGGCTGCCTCTTCCCTCAGCTGCTTGACTTTCTCTCCACCAGTAGATTCTCCACGTGGGTCTCTCATCTCATCACTTCTATGATCGATTATTTATTTGTTTTTTTTTTTGTTTTTTGGTTTTTTGGTTTTTTGGTTTTTTGGTTTTTTGGTTTTTTGGTTTTTTGGTTTTTTGGTTTTTCGAGACAGGGTTTCTCTGTGTAGTTTTGCGCCTTTCCTGGAACTCACTCTGTAGACCAGGCTGGCCTCGAACTCATAGAGATCCGCCTGCCTCTGCCTCCCGAGTGCTGGGATTAAAGGTGTGCACCACCACCGCCCGGCTCCATTTATTTGTTTCTTGACACTTACAGAGGATAAAACCCTGAACTCTTGTGTGATGTCTGATGTTCGAACTGAGGCCCGTGTGTTTGTGTTTGGGTTTTCACCTAACACTTCACTTGGGTACCACACCCCAGCCATTCTGGGTTATTTTAACTTACCCAAACATTGGCCACTGCATGATGTGGGCGTACTTGTAGCCATCTAACACCTGATTGGTTCTTAACAGACAGTGAGGTTTCGTCTCACCACGGAGCCTCGTCCAGTCTTGAACTCGCTATCCTCCTGCCTCGGTCTCCTAGTGCTGTTATTACAAGTGTGGGCCACTTGCCAACCCCCCACCCCCACCCCCGGGCTAACAGGTAGTTGTTGAATGAATGAATGAATGAATGAATGACTCCTTCCTTTGGAGTCAACATCTTTGGATCTTTGTCCCCAAAGTTGTGGTGGTGGCTGCTCTTTTGCTTGTCACACACTTTCCACATGACATTTACAGTCCTTCAGCTGTCACTGCACAATGATGTGCAGATTATTTATCACTTGTTAAGTAGAGACCAAGTGGTATCTTTTTGAAAAAACTATGTTTCCCTGATATTCGAGATGAGACAGAAAGGATTCATGAAGGTTTGGAAGCCTGCTTAGGAGGTGTGTGTGTGTGTGTGTGTGTGTGTGTGTGTGTGTGTATGTGTAATTGTATATGTATGTGTGTATATATGTATTCATTTGTATATATGTATGTGTGTGTAAAATGTACATGTGTGTGTGTATATATGTGTGTGTGTATGTGTATTTAAGTGTGTATGCTTGTGTGTGTGAGTGTGTGTGTATTGGGGGCTATAAAGTATATATGGACTAAACACAGGCAGGCCTCCAGTGTAGGTAGGACTTCAGATGTTTTCACAGGATTTTGGACACGGACTACCGTACTAAGATAGTTCCTGTGAGGTCTCTCCACCAGTGGTAAGCAAGGTCTCCATGCCGAGGGAGAGCGGGGCTGGCAGGTTAGACAGACGGTTACAGGAACATAAGGAGAATGTAGACATATAAAATGTGCAACAGGAGAAACAGGGCTGAGCAAAGCCTGGCAATGATAAAGTTTGCTGTGGACCTTTAAAATGTGTGTGTGTGTGTGTGTGTGTGTGTACTCACAAGTGTGTTTCATGCCCAGGAGTGCACATGTGTGGAGGCCAGAGGACAACTCTGTGGAATATGTTGTCTCCTTCCCTTTCTACCCGGGTTCCAGGGTTTGAACTCGGGTCACTGGGCTTGGGTGCGAATGCCTCTACAAGCCGGGCCATCTTACTAGCCCTTTTGTAGATCTTGATGATGTTTCTGGCCAAGCTCCTCTTTTCATGGGATTTAATAAAGATTTCTTCCCTTGAAGGGTAAAGCTTTCACTGTTACAAAAAACAAACAAACAAACAAACAACAACAAAACATTGAGTTCATTGTTTCAAACATAGGAAAATAAGGTGAAATTCCTTCTGCCTCTGTCCTAATCTTACACACTGAGCAGGTGTGAGACCCCGAGTTCTCACTTCCCGTCAGTGGTTGCACCACCCAGAAGGGTGTCGCTGTCTCTTCTCTCACCCCTTTCTTTTAAGTTTTGTTATGTTGCTTTGTTTTTATGTTGAGATCTCTTTTATAACCCGTGTATTGTTCCTCCTCTTAAAATCTGTTCCTTTTCAGTTTTCTCTGCTTTTTCCTCCCATCTCTTCTTTCTTTCTCCCTTCTCTGATACAGTTTCCTATTTGTAGGTCTGT
The DNA here is from genome assembly GCA_902168405.1 of Peromyscus aztecus. NCBI lineage: Eukaryota > Metazoa > Chordata > Mammalia > Rodentia > Cricetidae > Peromyscus > Peromyscus aztecus. The sequence goes on from CABHPQ010162405.1 coordinate 9,703, forward strand.
GGTCCAGGAAATCTGCCCTTCCCAGAGGACTCTCCAGGCCATGGTGGGAAGAGGATACTGAATTGCAGAAGTGGAGGACAGCTAGACACAGTCTATGAAAGGTCAATGAGCACCAGTCACCTTAGTCTTCATGCGAGCAAGCACATATCATCTTCTCCTCAGGCCTCCTTCTGTCAGGCCAGCGAGGTCCAATGTCAACATGATGACCTCTTCAGGAGGTGAGCCAGGGTGAGCTTGACCTCCCTCTAGGCCCTGGGGGAGGGTGGTATTTCTGTCACCTTGCCTGGCCACACTGAGGATGGACGTGCTTATGGTAGGGAGGAAAGCCAAGTGAATCTGGGCCAGGACTCCAGCATCTCTGCCTTGTTCTGAAATCTGAAAGCCAGACCTGCCGAGGATATTTTTAACTAGATTCAGAATGTGTTTTATTCTAAAACTGGAAGACAAGATGCAAACAAAAAAGCATTGCTGATGAAAACTGAAGCACTAATCCTGAGTCAGGGACGCCAAGGTCATTGGGCTAGCACAGGTGGTTTTCATTATGTTTCTGTCTGACTGCTGGTTGTCTCCTGAAGAAGAGAAAACCAAGCAGTTTCAGTGTTGAAGACAGCAGTAAAATGTTTCTCACCTGCGTTGCTTCACTAACCAAGGAGCAGTAGAGGAAATGCAAGGTCAGAGACAATCACACATCCTAAGACACCTAGGAAAACAAGTGCGATGGACGCTAACTCTTGTCCCTAACTCTTCCCGGATCCACCCTACCTCCGTCTCCACACAACTTCCTGGGTTCTGTTTTGTTTTACTAACCTATCAACTCCAATCTGCACTGTCCACGTACTCCTGGCTGTGCGGCCATCCACTGAAGCATAGCCCACCCACCAGGAGCCACAGCTTTAAAATAAACCCAACTGTCCCTCCCTGCGATGCCGTCAACTGTCCACAGCTCTTCATTTAGGGGTGAGGTCACAAACGCCTTCCCACTCCAACATTAGGATATTTTACATATATGTAAATATATGCAAATTTAGTTCCCTTTCCAGTCTGAACACCCTTTATTTTTTGTTTTTTTGGCTGATTACATGATCTAGAACTTATAGAATTGTGGTAAAAACCGGAAATGAAAGAAGATATCTGTAGACGTAATGGTCTTATTAAATAAGAAACACAGAGCCAAATGCAGAGTTAAATGCCCAAGAGGTCAGAGCAGTAGCTAAGAGCTGAGACCAAGACCACCTTCTTACCCTTCCTGCCCCTGCCGTCCTTCCCCTGAGAAAGAGACCTACTTCCTGTGTGTCTGTCTTTTTATTGACTTTCTGTTCTGCCTTCTCATTGATTGTAAACCCAACCACATGACCTCCTCGTCACTGCCTGTCTGTACAGACCTCCAGATCTTCTATGGTTGGTATTGAGATTAAAGGCGTGTGTCTGCATGCTGGCTGTATCCTTGAACACACAAAGATCTGCCTGTCATGTGATCGGGGATTAAGGGCATGTGCTACCACTGCCAGACTTCTGCTATGGCTTGCTCTTAACTCTGACCCCCAGGCAACTTTATTTATTAACATACAAATAAAATCACATTTCAGCACAAATAAAACATAACCATAGATATCTCTACCTTTTCCTGCTCCTGGTGGGAAACAACCAGCTTTCCCTGTGTTCCACCCCAAGGTTCCACAGTCCTCCAACAGAGGGCCAGCTGCAGACAGAGTGCTCAAACGCGCAAGCCTAGGCATTCTCACTGGAATCCTAACACCCGCTTCACCGAGTGCTTCTCCCATGCATGGCTGTTAAGTTTTGTCTGACTTTCTCTGCATCTGTTAATAGCATCATGTGAGTTTGCCTCCTTGACTTGTCAAGATGATATGACAGTAAAAACTTTCCAATATCGAGCAATCCTAATTTGATTAGATTCTAATTAGATATAAGATTTTTTTATGGATTTATTGAACTCTAATATTCTGTTATTTTATTTTTTCTGGTGCTGAAGATCAAACTGAGTACCAGGTTCATGCTCAAGCACATACTTTATCACAAGTCACATCTTCAGATACTTTTTGAGGGTTCTTGCCTCCATTTTCGCTGGTACTTTCCTCTGCACTGCTTTGTTGTTAGAATGATGCTCACCCAGGGGTACTTGTTTTTGTATGAAATTATACTCATTTTATTTATTTAGTTAGTTTGTCTGGAGACAGGGTCTCATGCCGTCCTGGATGGCCCAGGAATGGATATGGAGGGGTGGAGGAGGCTAAGGAAGGTCGCTCTTGTTTAATGAGGAAAGCCTTTGCCTGCTCCCTGTCACTGGTGCCATCGATTATGAAGTGTGTAGACAAGAGTGCATGGTAGAGGTGACATTAATCAGAACTCTGAAGGCACAAACAAGGAAGAAGACAGTGAAGGATGCTAGACGGAGGGCTCAATGAGACCCAAGTACAAGGCAGTCAGGAGCCGTCTGCGCTCCATCCAGCTTCCTCATCCGTCCAGTGAAGGCAGTCCCAGCACCCGTCTCGTAATGTCAGGAGGATAAATGCAGCCTTCAGAGGTGACTCGGCCACTTGTTATGCACAGATTTGGAGGGACAGCACAGACAAGGATAACTCTGAAGTGACTCCACAGACCATAACAATGAAAAAAAGGGACCTTCAGCCAGGAGGGATGAAGGACAGTTTAGTCAGTATTGTAAATGTCCACCTTTTAAAGTCTCGCATCAAGCTGTGGGGGGTTTTAAATAGTTCAGGTGGCAGGGTGTGTAGGCTTTTACAATGTACGTTTTTGCTACTTGAAAACTGATAATTATTTAATACGTCTCTATGAGGCTCATTTGCATAAATCTCCACTGATAAATGCTTAAAAGCTTAAAAGCAAAAAAAAAAAAAAAGGGAAGAGAGTAATGGTAAATAATGATTTTATTTATAAAAAATAACATTGCAACCAGAGCAGCAAGACTGTCAAACAAAATGTGTCAGAAATGGACTTAAGTGAACTAGGAGAATATGTTAAAGGTCTTTTATTATCAGACAATATTCTCATGCATCTAGGAATAACTCAGAAGATAACTTTGACCTACACATCCAGGGGCCTACAGGTCTCAGCCTTCAGGGAGCCCCCATTGACACCTTAGGTTGTACCCTCTTAAGTGTGTTCTCACAATACTTTGTATTTTCTGTAGCTTAACATTTATCACATGCTGAAGCTTATCGGTGTAAAATGTTGAGCTCTAGTCCCTCAAAGGCAGGGTTCACAGGCGCCATTTACTGTTCCAATGCCTGGAACTTAAGAGATATTTAATACTGTCTGGTCAAATAAACGAGAAAGCAAATGAAAATACAGTTGAAGAGTTCACACTGGCTGAGGAATGAGACATAGAAGGTGTGTGCTGTGCCTGGAGACGAGGTTTAGGTGCACACACTTCTGATACTCAGTGACAGAGGGTAAGTAGACACAGGAGAGGGGTGGCTGTGCAGACACTTTGGGTAGCTATCTACGAGTGCAGATGATACAAAGAGAAGGAACTGTCTGCAAGATTTACACGCACACACTGGACACTGTTCAAGGTTGGGGCTGCCATGATGACTTGTTTATAATTTGCAGGTAGCCTCTGTTTGGGAAGATGGGTGTGGAGTGATAGGAACCTCTTTGACAATATCATTTTAACTAAACAGCATTTTCTGTGACATCCTTTTTTGGTAGTCTGACTTTAGAAAGGATTGACTCTATGAAAATGCTTGCACGCATTTCACACTTTTCTCTCCTTTTCCTGTGGGAATGACTTACCCGGATTTGTCACATCTGGCCCAGGTGTTAGGAGGTTACGTCCTAAACCTGCACTGTCCCTTTTTGAATATGAACTGTGGATGCACAGTGATTCTTTTAAAGGGTATTTTTGCATGCCCCCAGTTTGCTTAATGTGGTGCTTAATTACTACCATTGCAGTTCCTCTCTACATTTCTGGTGTAAATCAACCTCCCAGCTACGACCACACTTAAATTGCACACTGGGAAAGCTAGGAACGTCTCTCTCACTCTGTGTTTCTCTCTGTGTGTTTCTCTCTCTTTCTGATACAATGATATATATGTTACTCATTTGAACCCTGGCACTGCCTACTTCACCTACATGTCCTGTGAGTCTGTGTAAAATCAGACTGAGTCTGTGTGCAATATTTGCTATCTGTGCTGCCAAAGTTTCTGAATTGAATTCTCTCCAGGAATGTTAGTGTTGGAGTTTATTGTTTCAAGCTAATGAGTGTGCCTTTAATTCAAGGCTCAGACAAGGGCTGAAAGCAGATTATGTGGCCTTAAACCACATAGCAATTTTCCTTGTGAAATCTGTGGCTGTTTGAGTTTAGTTTGTATAAAATAATCAGAACACTCTGGGGAAATTATAAGCTTCTACGACAGTTTGTTCCCTCAGAGCAGTTCAGATCTGCGTGGCAGTGCAGAATTCAAAGAGCAGTTGATTCAATTCATGGTAAGCATTATAAATAAAAATTAACACTAAAACCAACACTTTGTAAGTTTCCCTTACAAAGCAGTAAACACATTCATCAACACTGGATGACCACAGCATCACTAGAATCAACTTGGATCTAGTTAATCCTGAAAGCTATTAAAACATAGGACTATAGACTTATTGATAAACATGTTGATTGGAAATTTATTCTAGGGAAACAATTATTAATTTCCATCTTTGTGTGTTTGTTGGCTTCCAGGAAGGTGTTACTGATTTTTTTTTTTGCAGAGTTATTAAGCAGAGATTTTCTTCTTACGCTGAGAAATGAGCACGTTCGTGATGTACTATTTACAGCAAACTTGTATATTGAATCAGCTTTTAAACATGCATTGTATATACTTAGGATAATTTATTTAAAACAACTAGCATGACAGTGGAAACTCACTCAGAAAATCTGCCTCCTAGTAACCAGCTGGATCCAGTGAAAATTACTTCAAAAGCAAAGCAAACAAATGCAACATTGACCTTATTACTATGCTGTTAAAATATATCAAATTCTCTATAGTAAGCATTACTCATAAAAATAAATTATAATCCAATAACATTAGAACTATGAAGTAATAATAATAAACCACGGGGCAGGGCTGATGGCTCGGTGGGTAAAGTGCCTGCTGCATACGGGCCGGCGAGGACTGAATGCAGGCTGGGTGGGTGTGGCAGGACTCCAGAGGCTGAGGCAGGGAGTCCCCAGGGCAAGCTAGCTAGTGAGCACCAGGTTCACCCCTGCTCACAACACAAAGTGGGGAGCCATTGAGGAAGACTCATGGTGGCAGACTGTAACCCCTGCAAGCACATGTACACACATGTGCACACATGCGCACCCACACGTATACACGCACACTGTACAAACACACGCACACTAAGTTATAAAATGATTGCATATCATTCCCTACGAATGAGACTCACGTACCCACATGTGTTTGATCTTCCTATTCATGACTCACTATTTTCAAGAGAGAGAACCTATTCTTTCTAACTTCTCTAAAATAAATATAAAAGATTGAGCTTGGTAACTTGCGGCTGTTACGAAATCTGGGATGAAGAAATCTTTACACCAAGCACATTAAAGAATCAACTGGATATTTTTCAGGTGACAATTCTGTGATTACCTTAAAAATTTGCCTTCTGAATGCCAGAGCCATGACTGTTCCCTCAGCATGGCAGGTTTTCATGCTATAATTTACTATAATTTGTGTGGATGAGGATTATAGAAGAGCTTCTACAATTAATTCCTCAAATATAAGTTTACAGCAATAAAGTTGCAGGATGGTGTGCGACCAAATTTAATGACTCATGCTTAAGAAAACAACATTTAATTATAGTTTCAAAAAGCAATTTATTTTCCAACCATTCAGAAGCATGAGCCGCCTTCTGGCTGTCATCTGGGGTTTGTACGGAGGGAGATGTCTTGCCAACATGTCTGTTGATTTACGTGAGGCTTGGTGTTCACGACGATGTGTGTGTAGAATGACTTGCTGTTCTAAAGGCTGATTAGGGTCATACCAAACCCAAACTGTGGTTAATACCTAACCCCTGCAGCCCCCTCAACCTTCAGATTATGTTTTTGCTAATAAATTGCTGGTAGATATTTATAATTGAAGGTGTGCCCTGAGTACAATGGAGAGTTTTATGGGCTAAGAAATACCCATAGGTTTTGAAGGACAAACAAAAAACTATCACAACCCTGGTATCAACCCCTACAGCTGTTACCATCACCAACTACTGTTTTTACCATAAAAATCCATGCCATGAGGCTGTGGACATAGCTCAGGAGGAGGGTGCTTATTAGGGCTTGGGTTCCATCTCCAGCACTGGAGAAAAGAAAAGAAAATCATCCCATGAGTTCAGATATTATCTCCAGATATGAGACTCTTCCAAGACCTTTCCTCTGACAGGTTCATAGTTCCATGTTTTTGCAGGACTTTGTAACTTGCAAAGTTCTCTGGACAGTTCTGTGAAGTCACTGTTGTCTTCACATTAGCAACCGAGAACTGAAATTCAGAGAGGTTAGATGTCTTGCCAGGGCCAGGTGGTAGATCCTGACCTATGACTAAGGCCCCCTCACCATCATGGAGGTAACATTCTTACAGCTCGTCATAACCACAGAGCGGCTCAGCTGCATGGATGTAACACTTTCTCAGCTCATCATAAACATAGGGTAGCTCATCGGATTCTTGGATGCACCTTTGAGGAGAGGACCAGGGCTGGGAGGGACTTGAAAAGAGTCTGGGTCCAAGTGATGGGAAGCAGCTAGGGATGCTGGGTGCTAGGAGAGAAGAGGTTTGGAGAGCTGGAGTGGGAAGAGAAGCTGATGGTCGTCAGGACAAAGAAAGAGTTGGGGCTCTGTGGGTAGCATCTCTCTCTAAGAACAGGGCATCTTCCTCATCTTGTCAAAGCTCCTGAAGCCACAGGGTCAGAGACTCCATGGAACCCGTATTTGCCTTTACTAAACAGTTCCCACACAGGCGTGCTGTGCACATCGCCCCCGACTTGCATCCACTGCTGTTAGTCCCTCGTTTTCCACAGTCTGTTTTAGTTCTGCCTTTGTGTCTCTGTTCTTCAATCCTGGGACAGAAATTTTAAAAGGGGATTTAGGCTCTTGCCTTTTATGGAAATTTTTATGGGATAATTTTAGGGTACACACGCACACGCACACACACACACACACACACGCACACACACGCACACACATGCACACACACGCACACACACACACACACACACACACACACACACACACACACACACACAGTACTCCACAAGTTCTCTGAATGGATTGGATGGTATAGACAAGAAATGGCCAACTAGAAATGTCCTCCTGTCTAGGTTTCTATCGTAGTCATTACCAAGTTCACACGCAGTGTGCCTGACACACCCTCAGGGTGTGTATGTATGTGTGGGATATGAGTGTGTATACATGTTCATATGTGTGGGTGTCTGTGTGTGCGGGGATGCATGCACATGCATTTGGAGGGCACATTTCTTCCTCCGTTTTATACTTCTTTTGAGGCAGGGTCCTCAGTGGACCCTAGACCTTACCAAAGCCTGGGCCTTCCTGGCCAGCTTGTAGCAGGAGAATGCTTATCTCTGTGTCTGCATGCTGGCATTATAAGCAGCCACTGTGCCCACCTGCCATTTATGTGGCTTCTGGGACTCAAATTCTGCTATGAGGCAAGTGCTTTTCCTACAGAGTCACCCAGCAGCCTCAGCCTCGCCTCCCAGAAGCTCTGTGACATTGTCAGTTCATTCTGACTCTCCGTGGCCCAGCTTTCCCATCTTTGAAACAGAAGCAATGGGAACTGCCGGGTTGTCATTCAAAGAGTCACAAAATTCAAACACATTAGAAAAATACACGGTTCCAGGTAAACTTCCAGTGAACCTTGGCGATTTACAGAAATTCATAATCAGAGCATTCTATAAGTGTAGATTCAGCTAAGGAGACCCCAAAGTTTCAGGGTCACCCGACAGTTCTACTTCTTCTTATGGGGCATCATTTCACAGCAATAACTGCTACCGATTTCATGAGACAATCTGATTTAGTCACTTTACTTCGCTGAGGGGTTCCCCAACATACTGTCGGTCACCACTGCTTCACCAACAGTGAACACGGCCCCTTTCTCACAACCTTGCCAGTATCTTGTCTTCTCTGATTTGAGTTTTAGATAATAGCCACTCTGACTGTTTTCTAATGGTGAGATGCAATCGAAATGTCATTTTAATTCATGTTTCCCTGAAGGCTAATGATGTTGAACACACTAAGAAGTGCTGTCCATTAATATTTCTTGTTTTGACACCTCTGTATTCAGAACTGAAGCTCGTATTTTATTGCTTTTTTAGTTCTTTGTATATTTTGTATGTATACATATACACATATATGTGTACATGTATATTTTAGTTCTTTGTATATTTTTAGATTTTAATGCTCTGTTGGAGTAAAAGCTGTCAAATGCCCCCATTCTATAGATGACCTCTCCAATCCATTGAGTTTCCAACATGGAATATGAAAGGAGAGGGTAGGACTACTAAGCTTGAAAATACTTAAATGGGTTTGGGACAGAGGGTGGGGGTGGGAGGGTTGGGGAAACTTAACAAAAACCAAGGTTGTATAAAAAAAAAACTGTATAGGAACCTGCTATTTATAAACTAAACATAGTTTAAAATTAAATTTAAAAGTCTGAGTGTTCTGTAATGGGGGTGTCATAACCATGTATATTGGGGGTGTCATGACCATATATATTGGAGGTGTCATGACGATGTATATTGGGGGTGTCATGACGATGTATATTGGGGGTATCATGACGATGTATATTGGGGGTGTCATGACAATGTATACTGGGGTGTCATGATGATGTATATTAGGGGTATCATGACGATGTATATTGGGGGTGTCATGACGATGTATATTAGGGGTATCATGACGATGTATATTGGGGTGTCGTGATGATGTATATTGGGGTATCATGACGATGTATATTGGGGTGTC
>CABHPQ010162405.1:18704-39540 GCA_902168405.1 Peromyscus aztecus
ATGTATATTGGGGGTGTCATGACGATGTATATTGGGGGTGTCATGACAATACTGCCCTCAGATTCTTCATTAAAACAAAAACCCCAGTGCCAGGTGCAGGATTCCCCCTTCTGAGTTGTGTGTGGATCAAAGACATTTCAGGGCCCTTCAGAAGAACACAGGCAAGTTAATGCCCTTGGTTGCCCACCAGCACTAGGTGATGAGAGCATGTTGTTGAAGGCACCATAGTTTTTGTTACAGGACTCAGAGAAATCAAGATGGTGCTGAGCTGGAGACTCCCTGCTGACTAGCACATTGGAAGGTGCTATGTAGGTGACTATGGCAGGAAATTCACTCACAGTCTCATGCAGCTGTGGAACATGTGCAGTGTAAAGTTGATCCCCCCATGTAGGTATGCCCATTAGTGTGATAGTGGTATGACTGTTTTAGAGATAACCAACTGGTCTGTGATTGGACATGAGGCATGCTCCATGGGAGGGAGTCAAACTTGGTACTATATTCCTGGTCAAAAGCCCATGGCCGGGGGACATGGGCCCAAGTGAGGAACACACTTCCATTGTTCCTTAGATGTGCTGTCAAGCTGCCTTCTAAGCATTTATGCCCCATAGACCAGAAAGGCTGTCATCCTGGTGCAGAGAGGCTTCCTTTGTAGAGGGTGAAGACTAATGTCATGACTCATATCTGGTGAAAGTGTTGAGAATAAATGACTGATGAATGTTCAGCCTTACATGGGACATCTGTATCCCAACCCCTCCTCCCAAAGTCTTAAGAAACATCAAAGAAAGGGGGGGGGGTAGAAAGAATTTTAAAGCTGGATGATGGAGACAAGTGGATGAAACCCTGCCGCCCAGAGTGGGCTTTCCATCACAGGTAGATGAGGTGCTAATAAAGCGCCATCCCTTCTTGCAGAGCCTCTGACTGTTAGTGGTTGCTGGAGGAGGGTGTGCTGGTTAGCTTCATGTCACATGGTACAAGGTATAGTCATCAGATAGGAGGGAGCCTCAATTGAGAAAATGCCTTTGTAAGATCTGCCTGTAGACAAGCCTATAGGACATTCTCTTAGTTAGTGGCTGATGGAGGAGGGCCCAGCTCATTCTGGGTGGTGCCATCCCCGGGCAGGTGGTCCTGGGTTCTATAAGTAAGCAAGCTGAACAGACCATGGGGAGCAAGCCAGTAAGCAGTTATTCTTCCATGGCTTTGGCAATAGCTCCTGCCTCCAGGTTCCTGCCCTGCTTGAGTTCCTGTCCTGACTTTCTCCAATGATGAACAGTGATGTAACAGTATAAGCCAAATAAACCCTTTCCTCCCCATGTTGCTTTTGGTCATAGTGTTTCATAGTAACAATAGCAACCCTGACTGAAACAAGGGGGTTTCATTTTCTTTAATGATGTTACCTCTGAGGGGCTGAGTCAGGAAAAAGTCATTCAGAGAAAAGGGATGATGTGGGATGGTCTTCCTGTACTCTGTGAATATGTGTTGCTCTCATTGGTTGATATATAAAGCTGTTTTGGCCAATATCCAGGCAGAATAAGATTAGACAGTACAATCAAGCTAGAGATGAAGAAGGGCAGAGTCAGTGCAGACACCAGCAGACACAGAAGGAGCAAGATGCCAGACTACCAGTAAGCCATGGGCTAAGTAGTGATACAAAAATTAGTAGAAATGAGTTAACTTAAATGTAAGAGCTAGTTAGTAGTAAGCCTGAGCCATCAGCCAAACATTTATAATGAATATAAGGCTCTGAGCGATCATTCTGAAAGTGGCTGCAGGACTGGGTGGTACAGAAAAGACTCCATTTACAATGGGAGGCTGAATCAGGATATATATATATATATATATATATATATATATATATCAGAAAATTAAAAAATAGCCAGGCAGTGGTGGCACACGTCTTTAATCCCAGCACTTGGGAGGCAGAGGCAGGCAGATCTCTGTGAGTCTGAGGCCAGCCTGGTCTGCAAAATAAGTTCCAGGACAAGTTCCAAAAGCTACACAGAGAAACCCTGTCTAGAAAAAAAAAAGAAAAGAAAAAAAGAAAATTAAAAAATATAATTTTTCCAGATGAATCTTATTTATTCTTGTTTTAGAAATAATAAAAATAAAAGCAAAAGGACAGCGTCGACATCTCCAGTCTCCTTTTACAATTTTACTCTTTTGGTTTTTATTTTATTATTTTGATTTTCCCTGTTCCCCTTGAAGTTTAAATCTATCAATACTTTGTCTGGTTATTATCAATTAACATAAACATAAGCTTATACTATATTAAAAATCATGATACACTAAGACACATGTGTAGTAGGCTTTTTCTTGGGCCACCAGCCAGCTCCAAAATCATGACATGGAGACTTACTACTAAAGAATGCTCGGCCTTATCTTACACTTGTCCCACTAGCTCTTATAACTTATATTAACCTGTTTCTCTTCATCTACATTTTGCCTCGGGGCTTTTTACCTTTCCTTCATTCTGCATGTTCTACTCCATATCTGGCTGGCCCCTGGCATCTTGCTCTTTCTCTGCCTCATTCTCCTCTCTCTTCTCTTCTCTCCTCTTGAGCCTAGATTCCTCCTCCTACTTATTCTCTCTGCTCATCAGCCCCATCTATCCCTCTACTGCCTAGCTATTGGCCATTCAGCTTTTTATTAGACCAATCAGGTGCCTTAGGCAGACAAGGCAACACATCTTTACATTGTTAAACAAATGCAGCATAAACAAATGTAACACACCTTTACATAGTTAAAGTAATATTCTGCAACATAAACAAATGTAACACACCTTTACATAGTTAAAGTAATAATCCACAACATGCATGGAAGAAGACGGAATTTTAGTACCTTATAATTTTTGCTGTCATTTCTTAATATATAATTAACTACTTAATCCTATATAGTCATAATTATGGTTATTTTTATAATATATTTTCATATCTAGCAAGTCTTGGCTGTTCTTGGCACTGTGAATTTCTATACACTATTGGGGGTGGTATTCAAGTTTTGCATCCACATGTGATTCCATACACACACACACACACACACACACACACACACACACACACACAGAGAGAGAGAGAGAGAGAGAGAGAGAGAGAGAGAGAGAGAGAGAGAGAGTTTAGGTTTTGGATGGACTACATTGGGTCTATAGCTCAATTGAGGGAGAAATGACATTAAAATACTATTTATAAGCCCCAGTGTGCTTATATTTCAATAAAGAATTATTTAAAGATGTCCCCAACCCTTTAAATGTATATATTTAGTTCTATCTCCTTTGCCTTGTATCTGGAGGCTGCAAACCCATGAGGATCCAGATTGCAGAAGGACTTTGTCTCTGGTGGAGCTGTGACATGGGTCTGTGGGTCTGACAGGAGTGTAGCGGAGCCAACTTTCTATTCACGAGCACATCGGTCCATGGCACTGTTTTCTCTATGCTTCCCAGCTTAGTGCTATTTCATGAGCAGTTGGTAGACACACTCTTAAAGAAACCAGCCTGGGAGTTCTGCCTTTTACCTGAGTATCTAATCCACATTATCTAATTAATCATTGTTTGGGGTTTGCATACAATATCCCCAGCTCTTGTTTTGTCTCTATGCCACTTTTTTCTTTTACCCATTTGTTATAACTGTTGGATTGAAGTTTTAGAGAAATCAATTCACATTCTCTTTGGGTAATTTAGAAAATATAAACAACATTCCAGGTCTTGTTTTTTGTAGTTTCCATGGAAATTATAGCATGAATTCTTACCCATCAATGTTTAACGTTGGCTCACTCTTCTTCCACCCAGTAATTCATGGACCTTGGAACACTGGACTCCAGTATCTCTCTCCCATCTTGAAACTCAGTGCTATTGTGGACTTTCCACAATAGCACTGAGTTTCAGTAGCATCTGAACTACTTTGTCTTAATAGTCTAAAGAGTTTTTATTGAGTTCGTATTTATTACTTTGTGTTTTTGAAGTCTCTTTCTGTTTCACCTATCTGGGAATAATTCCACCAGAAGTCTTCAAACTTTCCTTCAATGTGAGTTCATTATAGAGAAATGTGCTGAGAATTTGCTTTACCTCATTCTTGAAAGTCATCGTCTCCAAGCACAGCACTGCACTGCTGCATCTTCCCCGTTCTCTCGGCACAGGGAGTCCATCTGGGTTTGTCTTCTGCCTCTCATCACTTCTCCTAGAAAGTCAGTCATCAGCTGACTCTTGCTCCTTTAAAAGCATTTTCTCCCCTCTTTTCTTGGGATGCCTGGAAGACTTTGTCTTCAGCACTCTATTGAATCCACTTTCTTAATTTAGACATGGAATTATTTCCCTGTCTTACCAAAGAGTTATGAGACTCCTCTGCTCTTCTCTCCCCTCCTCTCCCCTCCCCCTTCCTTCCCTTCCTCCCTTCTTCTTTCTCTGTTAACACACACATTTGTGCCACAGAACACATGTGGCGACAACAGGACAATCTGTGGGAGTCAGTTCCCTTCTTCCACTGTGCAGGCCCCTGGGATCAAACTCAGGCCATCAGTCTTGGTGGCAGACACTTCTCCTGGCTGAGCCATCTCTCCAGCACCTACTAGACTTTTTTTCACACAACTGAATTGTGTCTTTCAACTACAGAAAATTCTCATCCATTTCAGATATGGTTTCTGCCTCATTAACTTTCTCTTCTCCCTTTGGCTTGATGTACATGCTATTCTCTAAATGCCTGTAATTCTCTTCCATGATTTAATTTTTCTGCTGGATACTTTGCATCTGGATAATTTATTCAAACCAATTTTTGTGGAATGAAAACACCATGAAGACAAGGGTCCAGACTGCTTCACCTGTTGCCATACCTCTAGTACTGAACAGAATACCTAACAAATTCCTGGTGTTTAATTGATGTTCATTGCATAAATGACTCAGAACACCAGTAGTATTTGTACCTAAGTGTTCATTCATCAAGAAGAATGATAAAGTCAATTAAAAGATCATTCAAAGAACTGAGTAAAGTTAGGCATTAAAGAAAGAATGTCTGAAAAAGATTGCAGTTTTATTTCTCCAAAGAATACCATTTTCTTTAGTTCCCTTTGTGTCCAAGGCAGAAATCACTCATTTTCTCTGCATAATCAGCTACAAGATAACACATCATGAACAGTGTTTGGTATCTTGGCCAGCAGTCAAGTAGCGAAACACACCCCAAGATAGTCAAGCAGTCCTTGGAGGTTCTGCTAGACAATGTTCCAGGAAGCCATCAAAAGAACATGTGGTCTTCTTTTTGATTTATTTATTTTAAAACTTGGATAGTTTTATAATAATATAAACATAATGGCATGTATACAAGATATCCTAGAACTTGCAATGAGCAAAGAAACTCTGACACAACAGTATTATGCTTATGGTTTACCAAGGTTGGGATTCTCTGGCTGCCATGGACTTTTTCTCCCTCATTCTTGGAATAGTAGAGTTGTGGGAAAAGAGTTTGTGAAAAATCAGAGATTATATTTGACTTCTAAAGGGCAGTTTGAAATAAAGGGTGATGTTGGAATAAAGTATGTGGACTTTTGTTCTGTTCTGTCTTAATTGAGCTGACTTTGAAGACAGAATATTGGATTTTAATACATAACAGATCAGAAAAAGTGGTGTCAATGAATAAGAGAATTCAGGAAAATGGGACCGAAATGTCCTCTGCCTGGAGAGACTAAGGAGATACCAAAGTCAGACCCGCATCCCAGAGTGAGTCTTGGGTCTAGAGATGCTGTGGGGAGCGGTGGAGTGCTCTCAGCTGCCCCAGGCTCCGTATCCACTGCTGGACTTTCTCACTTCACTGCACCTGGTCACTGCACCTGGTCACTGCACCTGGTCTAGCCTGAGAAACATGAACTCTGTGGACAAGTGTTAGATTCAGTATTTCCTATGGCCCTAAGCTTGATAGAGGTAATTGCCTGTGACATTGTGGGAAAAGCAGTGCATTTGGTGTATAAAGAACTGGATGCAAAAGTGGGTTCTGTCATTGGGTAGCAGGCATGCTGGCTACTGCTGATTGTCAGCCTGACACCACCTAGAATCACCTAGAAAGAGGCTCAGTGGGGGACTTTCTAGATCGGGTGCCTTTGGGCAAGTCTTGGGGGGGGGGTTGTGTGTGTATATATATTTGGTGTGGTTTGCCTGCATGTCAGTATGCCACACATGTGCCTGGTGCCCATGGAGGACAGAAGTGGACATTGGCTCCCATGGAGCTGGAGTTACAAAAGGTTGTGAGCCACCATATGGGTTCTGGGAATTGAACCCAGGTCCTCTGGAAGAGCAACAAGTGCTCTTAACTACTAAGTCATCTCTCTAGCCATCTCTAGTCATTTCTCTAACCTGGAAGGGCCCCTACAAGGTGGTTCTCTGAAAGTAAAGGTAGCTGGCATTACACCACTGATCCACCACATCCAGGTCAGTAGATCAGAAGCCACAGATGCTACTGCCAATCTGACTGTCTCTGCACGATGGACCAATTGAAACTAAGGTTTCATTAGGCCCCAGGCTCTTCGATTTCCTGCCCCTTTCCTCCTCCTGAGTCTTGCCTTTTGTGCTGTGTTTATGAATACAGGGTCAGGGTCCATCCCCTACTGCTCTCAGGCCTGTCCTTGAAACTGAGGAAGACAGACGTAAGAAAGGAATTAACTAGTATGACTATAGACCAAAACCCCATGTTCCACATTGAGGAATTGTCTCGACTGTATTAATTTAGGTGAGAGACCCACCTACTGTGGGTGTCATAATTCTCTGGTGTGAAGTTTTGAACAGTGTAATGGGGGAGACTAGCTGAGACAAAGCACACATGAATTTGCTGCTTCTCTCTGTTCTTGGCTGTGGCTGTGAGCAGTTGCTTCCAGTGGTTTCTCAGTCAGTGATGGACTCTACGGCAGTATGAGCTAAGATAAGCATTTTCTCTCTGTGTTGCTTTCTGTGAGGATGTTTTTATCGCAGCAAAATAAATGCAACTAGAATATAAGAGCAGACCTTTCACATTTCTAGGGTTGTGTTTCTCTCACCTGCAAATGTCATGTGTTTGTGGATGTAGTGTACCTGCTAAGTTAGTGTAAGGAGAACTCTGCCTGGGTTCCTTGAGTGCCTGCTGGCCAGGAGTTCTAAAACCCAAAATGGCCAGTATCTCTCTAACCTTCTAATCCTCAACAATTGGAGGTTAGAATAACTTTCCATTTTCAAGCATAGCATGGTCCTAGTGTTCCTAAGCTCTGAATTCAGGGAAACTGTACTGTTTTTAAAATTTATTTTATCAATTTTCAGTGATCATTAAGAAGTTCTGAGCAGCCTTCATAAAGAAACTGGCGGATTCCTGCCTGTACTTGTAGTGACTGGGCTTTATTATTATTACTAATTATGATGATGATGATGAACCCATCTGTACTTTGGCTGACTGTACAGAAGTGTATCATTTGATGAACTCTTGGCAATGAGACTGGGCACACATGTTGGGTGTACTGTTGACTTTTACCTGCATGTGGTGAACAGAAGCCTAGTGAAGCATTGCTAGTGAGGACAATTTGTCCATTTTGATGTAGACCTCATTTATAACAGGCACACTGCAAGATAAAGGCAGCCTTCTCTTTCATTCCTAAATGATTTTTCTTTGCCTCATTTCACAGAACATTCCAGGAAGTGAGATAAAGGGGTTGATTATGAACGCGCCTGTCACTTAGAAAGCTGTTAAAATCATGACGAAATTAGCTGTAAGTGTTGACTTATTTGAATTCTCCAGTATCAACAGATATGAGATGGTGTTGTATTGTGATGGCCGTATTCACCCCAGGGAAATGATTGATATGTGTCCAATTTAAGAAGCTAAGGCAAATTTATCTGGCTGCAGATTATATCTGTGCACACACATACACAAAATGTTTTACTTGACTCTCCTAATATCATGAGCTTCCCATTCACTCGGTATAAAGACTTCCTTAACAAGGAGCTAGTAAAAAGAGTATCAAGTAATTTGCTAATATTCCATCAGCACACTACTGAGGTGAACTTGCCCTCAATCAGTCGTAACTTCTAGTTCCCTTGCCAGCCTGTACCTCTGGCATAGGTCTCTTCTGATGGTTCTATACCTCCTGCTCTACACACCCAGAATGGTCTGGAGTTATCTGTGTAAGGAAGGGACTGTGTCTGCCCTTCATGTGAGCCAGGTATCCTTTCTCACTTATGCTTTGGACATTATTTGTCTTCTCCACACCTGGGTTCAGTTGGAGAACAGTAAAACTGGAAGAGACTTTGATTAAGGCCAGATCTTTCTTACTTTTTAATAACTTGAAAGAGATTGACCTTGGAAAGGAGAGAAAACGGCACCTATAGATGCTTTTCCCAGAGCAGATCATGGTAGACAGCTGAGGCACATTTAGGTCCGGCCTAATTTACGTGTCCCTTTATGGACAGTTGTTAGGTTTTCTTATTACCATCAACAGGTATGCTGCAGACTCTTTTGTTTTTTTTTTAAAGTGAAGAATATTACCTTTAGATTAACATTGCCTTGATAGAATTTCATTCCACATCTTAATACAACCAGAGTATTCCTGGGCATTTATCCTTCCCTTCCCACCACATTTGTATTAACGGCTATGCACCAGGCAATATGACAGTGAGAGAACTGACATGAGACTATCGCTGACCCAGGCCTCACCCTCATGAACTTTACAATTTAGAGAGGGAGACAAACACTAAAGACTAACCACGACTAATGTGTGTCTAGAAACTCAGAGAAGTGTAATAAAACAAAGCAGCACAAAAAGGAAGATCCTATTTCTATGATGGAAGTTTTCAGAACACTGAATTGAGACAGAAAACAAGCAATGGTCCTCTGGAAATTATAGTTGAGCTGATAAGATGCCATAAGGATTATTCGAAAGTGGCTCAGGGTGGTAAGGTCCTAATGCTGAAGACAGCACCTGTGTATCTCATTGAAGATGGAAAAGTCAAACTGGTGTCTAATGAGAGCACTCATCCCTACTGACTAGTGTTCGTGGTACTGGGAGGTACTCTGCACACTACCAGAGGATAAAGGTAAACACCAACCTAGCTCTGAACGCTGCAACCTACAATAGTGACCTGCCTGCCAGATGCACTATTGCAGTAGTGGCACAGAGCTGGTGGGAGCAACCAACCACTATCTGGTTGGATTTAAGGCCTGTTTCATGAACTGGAACCTGTGCCTGACACTGCTCAGGTGTCCAAGAAGTTGGGACTAGGTAGACCGTGGACCCAGGGGAAAACTGAATACTGTTGTTCTGTTGAAGAAATGCAGCAATAGAATGACTCCTAATGACATTCTGCTGTACTCATAGACCAGTGCCTTGCTCAGACACCATCAGAGAAGCTCCCCCCTGCAGTAGTTGGAAACAAATATAGAGTTCACAAGTGGACAATCTGCAGAGAGTGAGGGACCTTGGAACATCCAGTCCTAAACAGGATGTCTACATCAAACCCTCCTCACAGAGCTCAGGGAATCTTGTAGAAGAGGAGGCAGAAAGATTGTAAGAGCCAGTGGGGATGGGAGACACCAAGGAAACCATGTCTTCCAGACACAATGGGACTGACACACATATGGACTCACAGAGATGGTGACAGCATGCACAGGCCTGTACAGGTCCAAGCCAGATGGGTCCCAGCACTGAGAAGAGGAAGTGGGCACAACCCCCCCCCCCCCAGCCAAGAAACTATCTCCAACAACCACCTACAAAGGAAAAGTCAGTTTTCTCCAGTGGAGTCTCAATGGGTCTACAAACCACACTTAAGGGCAGGCCCCGTGGCCAGCAGTAGATGGCTGACACTAAAAGAGCTCACTGCTGATTTTGCAGATGTTTTGTCTTATAAAGCTTTGTCTGGACATTTTGTGCTTTTTACCTTGGTCTTGAGCTTCTGTATCATGGTTTCTGATTTTGTGTTTTTATGAGCTCTCTCTCTCTCTCTCTCTCTCTCTCTCTCTCTCTCTCTCTCTGGGGTGTGTGTGTGTGTGTGTGTGTGTGTGTGTGCACGTGCACACACATACTTCTCTATTTTGCTCTATTCTGGTTTATTTTTTATCTATTTCCTAAAGATGGAGAAGGAAGGCATAGTTGGGTGAGTTGGGAGGAGGGGAGAATCTAGGAGGAGACAGGAGAGAGAAAACGACGATCAGAATATACTGTATGAAAAAAGGCTTTAAAAAAAAAAAAAGTGGATCCGGGTCAATAGTGGCCCGTATGCCTTGAAGGTGGGGACTCGGGGAGAGTACTACATAGCCCGGGCAAGCAGTAGACCTGGGCCGGGTCACATGAGCACTTGGTATTGATCTTGATTGGTTTTAAGTGCACTGAAAGTCATGGAGAGGTATCAACAATGTT
The DNA here is from genome assembly GCA_902168405.1 of Peromyscus aztecus. Taxonomy (NCBI): domain Eukaryota; kingdom Metazoa; phylum Chordata; class Mammalia; order Rodentia; family Cricetidae; genus Peromyscus; species Peromyscus aztecus. The sequence continues at coordinate 29,049 of CABHPQ010162405.1, forward strand.
AAAAATAAAGGTATCTGAAGCAGTGACTGCTGGCTGTGGGGAGGACAGACCGGATGAGGACAGTGTAAGGAGAGTGGGAGCTATTGTCTACCGTCAGGCCCCTGAAGTAGGCTGGTGAGAGATGAAGGCAATTTGGACTAAATGAGCTCCCATGTATTCTGAAGGCTGTATGAGCTGATCATGGGGTGGCGTGGGTGAGCCACATGAGACTCGGTGAGTCATTGTCAGGGGTTTCTCTTTGCGCTCATGCAACCGTGTGGAGGGTGGAGTCGAGAGAGCTGCTGACAGAGCAAACCGAGCACTAAACCGAGCCTTAGGGGTTGAGTGTGGGCACATGCCGGGAATCCCGGAGCTTAGTAGGTGGAGACAGAGGGATCAGGAGTTCAAGGCCAACCTCACCTGCGTAGGAAGAGGCCAGCCTGGGCTTCACGGACTGTGGACCTGCTCCTGAGAGGCTGAGAGAAGCTGACATTTGAGAAGGCACAGCCCTGTGGACAACAACGGCCGAGCCCTTCCTGCAGGTTCAGCCTGGCAGACTCAGGGCCAGGCCTGGGCGGTCATTGCGGGTCTAGAGACTGGGGTCTTCAGGAACCCCGGGGTGCACACGGGGCTCCCGGGCTCAGCAGCTGGCCTGTCCGTGTCCTTCCGCAGTCGGGAAGGCAGAGCTCGGTCACCTGCTGCGCCCTGGAAGGCTTCGTGTCTGCGTATGAGGCGGCGGCGCTGCCGCCCGGGCCCACGTAGTTGCTGTGTGCATTTAGGAATTAATCATTTACTTCTTTATGTTGTCTCTGCTCAAAGTTGAGACACATAGTTGGATAGAATCCTAGCTTCAGTAAATCTTTACGTGTGTGTGTGTGTGGTATGTTGTTATGTGCATGTGTGTTGTGTGTATACATGTTAGTGAAAGCCATAGCATGCAAATGGAAGCCAGAGGACACCCTCAGGTGTCAGTCATTAACTTCCACCATGTTTAAAGTGGAGTCTCTGTCCTTTGCCGCTGTGTATGCCAGCTGACTCGGCAGGGTGCAAGGATTCCCTTGTCTCCGCTACCACAGGAACACCAGGATTTCAGGCACCTGGTACTGACCCCTGCCGACTGTAGGTTTTACCCTGGCCGTCTCCCCAGCCACTGAGTTTTACACGGTTACTTTTGTTGTATGATCTTAGTTCTCTGCTTGTATGTGTTCATCTGCAATGTTTAGTTCAGACAGCTGTAAGCTTTGAATGAAGGGGTGGACACTGACATCCTAGGACACAGGATATAGCAGGTTCCCACAGTTGATTCTCTTCCCCTTTATTCCTTAAGTAAAAATTATGAATTACTCAGTTTTCTAGCCTAAAGAAAACCGAATGTTAGGTAAGTGGCTATTGGACAGAATTACCTGGGTAATTGATTCTGAGGTGTTAATTTATTCCTGTATTCATTAGTGACCGAGTTCTCGGGTCGAGTCACTGTGTTCTCAGTGTAGCAGACTTCTGGCTGTTCAAAGGAGTACGCAGGGCTCCCTTAGGCTGGACCCGTATCTGTGAATCCTTTGTGGTGCACATTGTTTAATGAAAGTCCAGTTTGTGTTTTAATGACAACAGCGATCTCCACAACAGACAAACGTAAAATAAAATAAAAGGACTGGAGTTCTGTCCAAAGAGAACACCCCACCGGCCTCTTGCCCACGAGCACGCAGCAGCTAGCCTGATTTTGAGCCATTACAATCAGTGAGCTACTCAGGCCCTTCTCCATCTGCCCTCCGTAGCAGCATCAATTTTCTGCCTCTTATTCCCGAGGTGATCTTGAGAGAATTGCAGAGGAGAAGACAAAGGCCACATCCCATTATCTACCAAGCTGTGAAGACAGGTTAAAGGAGAGTTAACGCCTCTGCTTCAAGCCCTGGTGGCACTCACAGGTGGCTGTCACGCTGTCTGGCAAGGCCAAAAAGCCTCCTGAAATCTTGGCCAAATTGCTTTCTTCACTTACCAGTAAAGGCCCAGGAGCTGGGAGTCCTCAACTATGCACGCTGGTGATTTCCATCACTTGAAGCTCTGGCCTGTACAGAAAATTGTTCCCTCTGTCTATCCATCTAATCTATCCCTGCTACCACTACGCCTCCAGTTCTGACGGCCCTCAGAACGATCCTCCTAAAATAGGTTTTGTGTGAAGTCATACTTAATTTTAAATTCTGTACTTTCTCATAATCTAAGTACCAAAGCTAAATAATGGCCTGCCTCGCCTTTTCTCTGTTACTTTCCTTCTCGATCCTCATATTGCTGACATCAGGGGAAGGCCCTGCAGGGCCCTGAGATTCAGTTGTTCCTCCCTGTCTCCTGGCACTCTATCTGGTAACGTTCTGCTTACGTGCATCTTCACAATATTTGACCTAAGCTCCTGTACTCGTGAATTTCTTCCCTAAAAGGTTTTGTTTTCTTTCATTAAAGCAAGAGCCCGTAGCCCTTATATTTCTGTTTGAGGTAACAACATGCCTCTCCCATGGGAAGGGACATGGAGGCAGTCACCAGGATTCTAGAAATAAAAGTGGAAAATTCATGGAGAAAGCAATCAAACACATATAAACATATCTCTAAAAATAATCTGGGCATCTACTCAATACCTCATTCATGATTCAAAACAAAGTAGTATCATGAAAACACTGAGTGGGGAAACTGAGGACATTAAGTTACTTGTCCAAATACTAGTACTTATTTCACAGCTTTGATGTCTCAAAGCGGATCTGCCAGATTGCATAACGCAGCTTTTTTAGCAGAGAGCAGAAGATTCACTGACCCTTGTTATATTCACAGGGGCTGCTCTAGGAGCCATTGGAGCTCCTAGAAGGAAGAAGAGCCACCAGAATCCTGCTTTTAGAAACCTAAACACTAAAGTTTCTAATTTTGCTGGGGATGGAGCTCAGCGGTTGGGTGCTTGGAAACATGCAGGAAAGTCTAGATGTCTGTTCCCGGCACTGCAAAAATAAAACAAAACTTAGAAGTTTATAGCCTGCTGCAAAGTACATGGGAACCACTTCTGAGGATCAAAGATAGCAACCCTGACTGGATCCAACACTCACAGTGTTGCTGGAGAGCTTCTCTCCAGGTTCCACCAAACCCTGCAGTCCCACAACCCATGTATAAAATAATCACTCAGACGCTTATATTACTTATAAACTGTATGGCCATGGCAGGCTTCTTGCTAACTGTTCTTATATCTTAAACTAACCCATTTCTATAAATCTATACCTTGCCACATGGCTCGTGGCTTACTGGCATCTTTACATGCTGCTTGTCCTGGCGGCAGCTGGCAGGGTCTCCCTCCACCTTCCTGTTCCCTCAATCCTCCTCTCTGTTAGTCCTGCCTATACTTCCTGTCTGACTACCGGCCAATCAGTGCTTTATTTATTAACACATTTGTCATACAGAACATCCCACAGCACACAGAATGCTGAAAGGGTAATGGTTCATTCTTGAGGCCTGACTATGCATTCATACATATTGAGGTAACTCAAATGTGAAATGTGTGGCATGACAGCCCGGCAACCCAAAGACCAGCTTGGACTTACAGGACACTGGCTGTCCTGCACGATACATAATCTGAAAGCTGCAAGGGAAGCAGAGACAGGGAAAGAGGCTCGGCGACCATGTGCAGTTTAGGGATCTGATTAAAAATGAGCTGTCAGGTAGCAAGGCAAGACGTAACAAAGATGGTTGCTGAACAGCTCAGTTGGCTAGATGCATATTCTATCTGCAATATTCATACAGCATTGACATTTTTATTTTAAGTAAAATATGAGGTTCCCTGGGCACGAGGTCTTAATGGGATGGAACAGCAGCCATGGTACAGGACCCCTTTGCTGTCAGAACACAGGAAAGGGGAGAGAAGGTCCCACACCTCTCACTAAGTGTCAGCAGTGGTTTGGATTAAGACATTCAAACAATCGCTATATCCTCCTCTTTGACCCCATGACAATGCAAATCCCCCACTCACCCCTTGTTAAGCAGCACTAGAATTTCCTCTATACTTACTATTTTCCCTGTAGACTAGGGGTGGACAAACTTCCAGATAAGACAATACTGCAAATATTTTAGGTTTTGCAAACCATGGAGGATCCCCATCACCTACTCAGTTCTGTTATTGTAGCACAAGTCAGCTAGACATCTCACCTGACCAACCAATGTATCATATTCTAAGAAAACTTTATTTAGAACATAGGCTGTGGGCTGGATTTGGCTTATGAGAGGAAAATTAAGTATCCTTTTATTATATCCTGACCACTTTGCACAATGAGGACGCGGCAGACATTTGTTTAAGGAATTAAAAGGATATTATTTTAGCTCAGTCTTGCCAGGAAAGTGGAATTATTCAAGTAATAAAACAATGCCATGCAATTTTAAAGTTACTTCCTGTCCATCCTTCCAAAGTAATCCACTATCTTTACAAGTTTTCATTTGCTCCTATTTTAGTCTTCCTTCTCTTTTAAAGGCCTGCTCATTTTCTTTATGTGTGTGCCTTCGGAATGGCCAGGTGTTTGCCACAGACATGTGGGGCTGTTACTTAGTGTGCACTTTACTAGCTGAGAACAGGAGCAGCGAATACTCATCCTCTTTACCTGCAGCAGAGAGGGGTTGTGTGGCTGAGAGCAAGTGTGAGCCTTGCTCATCGGGATCTATTTAGTGACTACCCCTGTCTCTCCACCGTGCATCAACTGTGGGAAAACTGGCTTATTCGAAGAGATATCATTTATTTAGATTCATTTAGTGGCATTTCGTGTGGCTTCTCAGACATGATTTACTTACTCAGATTATGAAGGGGAAAAAGGAGGTTCTTGAGGATTTGGCTTGTACCTTTGCCAGGTAATGAGTGTAACACGGCACACAGATGCACAGCTCATCTGCGGCAGCCACATCTTCTAACAGACATCAGCAAGATGTGGGGGCAGATTAGCTTAACTAATCCTTGGGCACTCACATTACTCTTGGGTTATCTAAAAAGAAAGCAATACAACAGGAGAGATATCTGCCTTTTAAAGGGACCCCAGGAAACCACAGTGACTTCCACTCTTCCCAGGTTTAAAAGTACCTTATGTAGCAATAGGTGATTTTCAGTTGGAATTGAGTAGTGTCAAACCCCAAAGAGATGGGCTTGAGAGTACCACATACTGTTAACTGGCCACATGAGCCAGACAGAGGGAATAAGCTTGGCTTCCTTGTGCACAGGTCTGACACTGGACAGGCCACAGGACTCACAGTTCTGAGTCAGAGTCTCTCTCAGAGCCAAGCAGGTTTTCAACTGTCTGTGAATTGCTGTAAAAGTCTGTTACAAATTAAAGCTAAATGTAGATCAAAAAAAGAGAGGAAAGGATTAAGAAAGAAGTTAGAAGAAATAGGAGAGTGAAAAGGAAGTCTGGAGCACAATAATTTATACAGTAAAATAAATATGAAACAAAAATAAATTATGAAATAATTTCATTTCAGTTTCTTTAACATTCCTCTGGACTAGATAGGGTTAATTACCATTTTACACATGAAGAAATTGGCCTGAAAAGGGATTAAGTGATTTAATCACACCTAGAAGTGGGGAAGCCTGGTTATGAATCTAGAGCATCCTAAACCTGAGAGGGAATTTCAAATGTAGGAAGAATGAGCTAGATTGGAGGGGGTGTTACTGTGGGATGGCTGTCCCCCTAGCCATCAGTACAGTTATGACCTCACTAAAGGTATCAGTCATCTTCTTGAAAGCACAGATCCTCTTACATTGCTCAGTCAAAGGTGCGTACACAAGCATCACAGTGAACGCTCCAGTTTCCTGTCTGTTTGCACTGATACGTCTGCCACCAGTTTTCTTATAGGGTGGCCTATGAGCCACACAGATAGATGCTCCTGTTTGGCGTTTAGAAGTTATACCTTTCTTCTAGGTTCAAGTCCAGTTTTCCTGGACATGCTGGTCTTTCCCCTTTTCCAAGTGATGGCAAATTTCTAGCTGACAGAGTCTCACATCACACCTGCTTCCCCCAGTATGACCCGGTTCTCCATCCTTGTAGTCACGTTATGTTTATTTGGATATGTCTTGGAAACACTGGAAGTTTGTGTTCATGTTTTCTACACTTGCACATGCTCACACAGGATACCCACACAAAACTACCCTCACAGCTATGTAAACAATGACCTAAGCAGGGAGAACATTTCAGATACAAATCCCAGATTCAGGTGCCTGTGTAGGGGAAGGTGCTGCGGAGCTCACATCCTGGACCCTGTGCAATCTCTCATGTGGAAACGGTGTTCTTTGTTTGCACAATACCTTTGTACTCACGTTTTCTGCCCTTTCTCAACACATGGCATCCGTTCCTCAGGCTCCTGTCCATCACAGAACAAGGAATTCTTTCATCTTGGGGTAGATATTTAACATTTGACTTCCAATATTTTTAGTTTGCTCCTCAGTTTCAAAAGAAACTCTAATCCCAGGGAAGACTGGTCTTGGGTGTTCTGTCATGACCACGTTGTCTGTGTTACTTTCCGCCAGTTTTTCAGGTCACCCCCAGTTCACAATCAGAAGAAGAGTCCGTCTAAAAGACATTGAAAGTTATGTAAAACCTGCAAACACAGATGAAAACCATTTTTTTCACAAGGCAGAGCGGTAAACAAGGGAAACTGATGAGGGCGGATTCCAAGAATAATAAATAATAAACCCGCTCATAGATACCAGAGCCCTGACACGGGGTCCCAGAGCCTGTTCCACCATTCTTCGGCCTCTGTCATCATCTCCATGTTGCTGCTCTTTCTTCCTTGCAGGAGTCAGTGACTGTGGTCATGGGTTCTGAAAGAATAAATGCACTAAAGCCAGGAAGTCTGGATTCAAGACATGACTCAGTCACACGGATCAATCAATCAAAGTCTCTAAGTTGATGTGTCCAGCTGTAAAATGGAACCATTGAAATCTGGTGACCTGTGTGATTGGACTGAGGTAGGAACGGAAGAAGGTAGAAGCAATGAGAAAAATATTACATTTATTTATGTGGGAGGCAGGGGGAAGGTCTGCCTGACGTAGGGCATGGGTGGAAGTTAGAGGACAACTCTTTGGAGCCAGTTCTCTCCTACTCTAGATCCCAGGATCAAACTTCACTTGTGAGACAGGCTTCTGCAGTTACTGAGCTAGCTTGCCAATCCATTATTTGTAAAATTCCACATCTATACGAATATCAAAATTTTATGGTAAACATTTGTATATTCAGTTGTGTTGGATATTTTAATAACTTTCTCGTGTTCCCACAAATCTTTTTAGAGCAGATGCATTTCCTGTAAGATGATGTGGACTCAGGGACTCAGTTACCATTCCTTAGCAGTAAGTTTTATATTTTTGTGCCTTGTTGAGTCAGTTATGACAGATTCCACATATTTCAAAAGTGCAAAACACAAGAAGTAAGAGTCCATGAAGCTCCAGAGAGTTCTTGACAAAGTCTGAGCTGGGTTTCTCTCTTTGGGGTCTTTCTTTATGGTAAATCTCTTTCACTAGGGCCAGAGTGAGCAGAGGAGACCCTTTGTTTTGAGCAACCTCAAGGAAGCTGTGGAGAGAATGTGCTGGAAAGAGAGGACACCAGCCTGAGGCAGACCAAGGAGCCAGCTGGCTGCAAGAGTTAACCGGGCTCTGCTCTGCAGCAGATCACATGACTGGTGAGTGTTCTCATCACTCATGTTTTCTTTGGAGACATCTGAGTGGGCAAACAGTGTCACACATGGTCAGACTTTTCTGTTCTTACCAGTTATTTTGCAAAATTGCTTTGTGCTGGGAGGAGATCTTCCATCGAGGAAAATTCAGTTAATTTATTAAGACATCTGTGAGTAACACAGGAAAATTTTGAACAAACGACATTACTAGTGTCACAGAGTCCTGGAAAGAACATAAACTTGGGTCAGAGAAGAGACTTTCATCCTGGTGTTGTTTCTGCCTGTGGGATGGTGGGGACGATGCAGTTTCACCTCTCTGGCCCTCTGTCCGTGTCATGTGGAGGAAAGAACCGGTGATTTCCGACACTGCTGGCGCCTGCCGTCATCTCACTCTCTAGGAGTGACCATCACAGATGCCACCGCAGCTGGTCAACAGAGCGCCTCTAATGTTTACAGGATGCAGAAATGACTAGTTGATTACAGTGTGGCTATAAATGATATCAGGGAAAACTGGGGTTGGGCAAACAGCAAAGACCAAAAACAAATAGAAAATAAAATCCACTGAAGGATCAGGAACTAGAGATCACAACAGAGGTTCAAAGCATTCCTTATCCAACCAACTTGAGACTCATTCAAATACAGTTAACTCTGTTCACCTTTCACTTTCACTTAGTCTGAGGATGCATTAGAGTGAGGTGGCTTGGTGCGATGAAGATGGCTACCCCCAGTCTTGGTTTCTCTCACAGCACCCCTTCCTCTCCATACCCTTACCCCTTCCTTCCCAGTGAGAAACGTCCCCTCATCTGTTTTTGGTTTTGTTTACTTGTTCTTTTATTTCTAGGGATATGAGTTTGAGAATGCTTGACTTTTAGAGTCGACAACTGCCCACAGAGGCATCCAACTAGATGAGCCTCAGTGGAAGGAATGAGCGTCCTGTTGAGTGATGATATACGCGGTGCCTGCCAGCACACCCCGCAGATGGAAAGAATGATTGGTGCTGCTCACACAGTGGTTCAGGGTCAGCAGACACTGGTCCAGGTTTCCTGAGTCGGTAGACCTGGCCGTAGCGCCAGTCCCGGCTTTCTCACGCTCCTCTGTGCTCTCCCTGAGCTCTAGCGTTGTGGTGGTCCATCATTTCCGACTGGTCACGATGACTCCACATCTTCCCTCCCTGAACCTACTTGCTTCAATGATTATCTGCTTTCCCAAGGGTCACACAGTCATATTCAACCTGCGGCTAGTGGACACAGGATAGCTGAGAATGTATCAAAAACAAAATAATAAACTTACTTAAATTTTTATGGTGTGTGTGTGTGTGTGTGTTTGTGTGTGATAAAACTGTGTAGTGCTCAGGTGTGAACTTTGTAAATGACAATGGCATGGCACAGAGTCAAGAGGTCAGGCACATGTGGTGGAGTAGGGTGAGGCCCAGGAAAAGGAGGGCATGTGTGGGGTCACTGGGCTCGTCTAAGCTCACGTTAAGACGCTTTTCTTCTCACTTTCTCAGACTCCTGCTGTCCTTCTCGAGAGCCCTGTGCAGGTTAAACGTTTGTCGGAAATTGGATAGAAGACGTGCAAGATTAGTGTCTCAAATCAAAGTCGTCAGAGCACAGCCCGTTGGTCACATCTGTTCAGTGAGTGGGCGTCCCCCACACTCACGTGTGCTGCCCATGGCCACTTCTGTGCTACAGGGGCGGAGTGCACTGACAGAGGCAGCGAGACAACAGTAACAGCTCACTCACTAACAGTGTACACACTGGCTCACTAACAGTGTACACACCGGCTCACTAACAGTGTACACACCGGCTCACTCATAGTGTACACACCGGCTCACTCACAGTATACACACCGGCTCACTAACAGTGTACACATCGGCTCACTCACAGTGTACACACCGGCTCACTAACAGTGTACACACCGGCTCACTAACAGTGTACACACTGGCTCACTAACAGTGTACATACTGGCTCACTAACAGTGTACACACTGGCTTACTCACAGTGTACACAATGACTCACTAACAGTGTACACTACAGCTTACTCACAGTGTACACTACAGCTCACTAAAAGTGTACACAACAGCTCACTAACTGTACACTACAGCTCACTAACAGTGTACACTACAGCTCACTAAAAGTGTGCACTACAGCTCACTAACTGTACACTACAGCTCACTAACTGTACACTACAGCTCACTAACAGTGTACACAACGGCTCACTCACAGTGTACACTACAGCTCACTCACAGTGTACACTACAGCTCACTAACAGTGTACACTACAGCTCACTAACAGTGTACACTACAGCTCACTCACAGTGTACACTATAGCTCACTAACAGTGTACAGTACAGCTCACTAACAGTGTATACTACAGCTCACTAACAGTGTACACTACAGCTCACCCACAGTGTACACACCAGCTCACTAACAGTGTACACTACAGCTCACTAACAGTGTACACTAGAGTTCACTAACAGTGTACACTACAGCTCACTAACTGTACACTACAGCTCACTAACAGTGTACACTAGAGTTCACTAACAGTGTACACTACATACAGCTCACTAAGAGTGTATAGTACAGCTCACTAACTGTACACTACAGCTCACTAACAGTATACACTAGAGCTCACTAACAGTGTACAGTACAGCTCACTAACAGTGTACACTAGAGCTCACTAACTGTACACTACAGCACACTAACAGTGTACACTAGAGCCCGGAGGAACAAGTTTGTCTCAGACGTTATGTTACAACTACTTGATGTTCAGTTTAATCAACTTTTATTTTTGTACACATGTCAGAGACCAGATTTATCTTTCCAACTTAAATACCGATAGAAAAT
>CABHPQ010162406.1:0-19645 GCA_902168405.1 Peromyscus aztecus
TTTTGGTTTTTCAAGACGGGGTTTCTCTGTGTAGCCCTGGCTGTCCTGGAACTTGCTTTGTACACCAGGCTGGCCTCCGACTCAGAGATCTGCCTGGCTCTGCCTCCCGGGTGCTGGGGTCAAAGGTGAGTGCCACCATGCTCTGCTATAGTTGGCTCCTCAAGTGTCCCCCAAAGCTCATGGCTACAGGTCTGATCCCCAGATGTTCGGACCACTGGGGAGTTGTGTAAACATTAGGATGTGGGTCTGATGGAGAGGTGGTAGGTCTGTGGTGCACGCCCTTGAAGAGTGTATTAGGGACTCTGGTCCTTTCTCTTTCTCTCTCTGCTCCTGGCCACCATGAGGTGAGCTGTTATATTCTGCCATGGTTCCCTCACTGGGTCTTCCTTGCCATGGGTCCAAAGTGATGGGGTCAAGTGACCACGGAACGGAAGTATGAGCCAACCAAAGAAACCTTTCTTCTTGCTCAGGATTCCCCAACGAAACAGCAGAGAGAAAAGTAGCTTCTGCTGTGGGAACAGAGATCTGTTCTCCTCTTTGAGCAGGCTTAGGAATGTTTTTATAGCCATGGAAAGCTGACCGATGAGATGATAATGCTGTGGTTGTTTATAAATAATGGTTTATATAGTAACAATGGTTCTCATAGGCATGAGAACTCATGCATTTCATCCTAAAGACAGCCTCAAGCACGGGTCTCAAACTCATGATCTTCCTGCCTCAGCCTCTCACGTCCCGGGATCACAGGCCTAAACCACCACCCTCAGATCATCTCCGTGTTACAGACAAGGAGACTGAGGCCAAGCCAGAAGCCTCTCGCCCCAGGTAGCCAGCCCGGGAGGCACTGCTGGCACCTGGTAACCCCGCCTGGATCCTGGGCTCACCTGCTGTCCAGCACCCACCTTCTGGAAGTCCTTCTTGGAGATGAGGCCTCGAGGGTCTGTGATATAGTCCTGGAAGGCCTCAGAGCCCACAATGTCCTTGAGTTTCAGAAACATGTCGAAAAACTTGAGGATCATCTCCACGTTGGATGAGGACTCCACGAGCATGTCCACCATCTGCCGCGCGATCATGCCGTTTACCACGTTCCCTGCAGGAGGCCGGGGTCAGTGCAGCCCAGCAGAGCATCCACGTTGGACCCTCTGTGTTTGCTCTCCCGAGCTCAGAAGCCACCCACAGCTCCCTAGGACCCACCAAGTAGGTGGGCACTTCCTAGCCTCCTCCGGCACCTCTGGGAAGAGGACCATCTGGTGATCTTTGGTGGTGCCATGGTCATCCTCTTTTGATAATTTGTCCACCCCTCTAACTGGCTGGAAAGATCACCAGTGGAGGCAATGGTTGACAGTAGGGGCCCATGCCAGAGAGGCTGTGTCAAGAGTTGCCCCAGTAAAAGCTCACGAGAACCTTGTAAGGGAGACATCGCCATATGGTTTCACAGGTAAGAAAGACTTGGAGAAACTTGCCCACTAAGAGCTGTATAGCTGCTAAGTAAGCAAGGGAGGATTTGCACCCAGAGCCTTGTGACCTCAGAGCTCACACACCTAAAAACTCTGTATTAGTGCGGCCGGATACAGAGGCCTGTAATGCCAGCAAGTGTGAAGCTGGGGCAGGAGGGTTGTCATGAGTTCTAATCTAGCCTGGGCTACAGAGTGGGACTCTGTCTCAAAAAACTAAAGGCAAGAACACTTGAGGCCCAGGCTGCAGTTCAGGGGCAAAGTACACATACAGCCGGCATGCGTAAGGCCCTGGGTTCCTGGCCCTGCACCGTGGAGAGGAAAAAGGACTCGAATGCCCACCAACAGGGATTTAATTAAATGATTTTTACCATATACCTCACAGTGGAGTGCTAAGGAGCCACATAAAAGAACGAGAGGGCCGGGGCGGGAGAGAGGGGAGAGAGACAGAGAGACAGAGATTTGTAAGAAGTGTTTCATTTTGTGGTTTTTGAGCTGTTGTAGCCCATGTAGGCCAGGTTGGTCTCAAACTCTGTGAGAAAGGTGCTGAACTCTTGATCCTCCTGCCTCAGCCTCCTGTTCACTGAGATGACAGTCATGTGCCTCTACAAACAGTGTTATTATTTTTATTATTATTGTCATCATTATTATTATTGTGTATGGCGTTTTGCCTGCAAATATGTTTTATAGACCACATACATACAGCGTCCTCAGAGACCAGAAAAGGGCTATGGAACCCCTAGAACTGGAGTTACAAACAGTTGTGGGTGCTGGGAATTGAACCCAGGTTCTTTGGAAGAGTAGGCAATGCTCTTAATCACTGACCCATCTTTCCAGCCCTTGTTTTTTTTTTTTTTTTTTTTTTTTTTGAGATAGGGTCTTGCTATTAGGGCAAGCTGACCTGGACTCACCATGTAGCCCAGGCTTAAATTATTATTATTATTATTATTATTATTATCAAATAAAAGATGTTGTTTCAAGTTGCTAAATTTGGTGGATATTTGTTATGCAGCAAAAACTAACTGATACATTTAATAACTATTCATGCTTTATATTGGCATATCTAATAAATAAATAAATATTAAGTTCATAAATAAAGTGTCCAGGCAACTCGTCTTATTAAAACTTCTCTGTGGAATCAATAAATTAACATCCACATAGTCAGGGCCTGGCTCATACACAGTACTCGGTGAATGTTTGCTGACCTGGGTAAAGCAGCCTCCTCATCGCCCTTGGCTCTAGCATGTCAGATGGGTTCAGAATCAGGGTCTCTTGAGTCTCAAGCACCATTGGGTTTGTCTGAACCTCTGAGCCACCCTTCCCCGTCCCTGAACCTCTGGGTCTTACCTTCCAGGAGAGACAGCAACATCACCACCATGTCCTTCTGCAGGTCCAGCAGCTCCTTCAGCAGCTCTATCTGGCTGGAGTCCTAGAGGGCACACAGCCAGCCGTGAGAGGTGGTCTTTGCGAACACCATCTTACTGCCAATGGTTTTGGGGTTTCCTCACCTATCCAGCAGGGCTTAAGTTCCCTTCTTTCTCCCTCTTACCTCTGAGGGGACCCGCGTCCAAACATGTTCCTCGGAAGCAGAGGAGGGACAGAGAGACAAGACTGTGGGGTGGGGTTGGTACCCGGGGGAAGTGTGTGGGAGCGTGGTGCTGGCAGACAAGAAAGCTGGGAGCCTTGGTGAGCAGACATTCAGGCCAGAGTGAGACAGACAGATGGACGGGGACAGATAGTGTGGGCAGAGACTCAGATCTTAGAAGAATGAAATCCCAGCATGGTGCCTGGTCAGCGGGGCCTTGGCCTTGTCGGATCTGATTGTGACGGACAGGTGGGAAGTTCAAGGGGAAGAGCTGGTGGAGGGGTGGAGAGCCATGCACCTTTTGGTATGCCATTTGGGGGAAATGAGAAGCCAGTACAGTCCCTGCCACAGTGTCCAATAGAGGGCTCACAGAAACCTCTTTCAAAGTCCCCCGTTGTGACATCTGTATTATTTTCAGTCACACATAAGTGCCATTTGTGATCCACAGAGTATAATTTTGCTGGGCTCACACATGAGCTGTGAGGCTCCTTTGCCGCCATACTGGTTCTAGGAGCTGCTCATTCTAATCCTAACACATTCCACAGGTACGAAGTTTGGAATTCTAACTCCAGGCTCCCAACATACTAGGATCTAATGTCTCTAGTTGATCGGGCCTAGGCTTTGTGCCTTCCCATGAGTCTGTCTTATCTTAGCTGCCACAGTTGAGGTGGTGACCTATAATCCTGTCAGGTGCTGACTCTACATCCTGGCTTTAAGAAGGAATACATCAGTGGGCCTGGCCAACCAGAAATTTCTTTCCTCTGGCTGAGACCATTGGTTCAATAACAAGCACACGGCCCAAGACCTCAGAGAACGTCGGGTCTTTTACTTGGAACTTTTAGGAAAGATGCATTTCACACTGCCTGGAGCTGGTACTGGGGTTTAGGGAAGCCTGGGCACCATTTTCCAGCCCCTCACTCCCTCACTGGGGGATTCTAGGCAGGGGCTCTACCACTGAGCCACACCCCAGCCCCTCACTGGGGGATTCTAGGCAGGGGCTCTACCACTGAGCCACGCCCCCAGCTTCTTGTATTGAATATCACTTGTATCCTGCACCTGGACTGTGGCTGATGAATTATCACAGTAGTAGTTCATTTCCACCAGTATTTTAAAATTACACCAATATCACATGCCTAACTATACTGAGAAACTGAATTCTCAATTCAACTCCTTTCTGTTAGGCGTCATCAAATTAGGAGAGGGTCTCCTTCCTCGGGACACTGGTTGGTGGGAAATTATACAGAATGCTTTACTGCCACCTGCCGGACAGTTATTGTACTACACCAGTGTGTCTGTAGTGGTTAGGATGTGTCTAGTGCTCCGCGGTTGCCTGCTCTTACGTCCTGCAGTGCATGAGAGTTTGTACTTGCCCAGCTGTACAAGCCTTGACTAAGTCTACCAAGCAGAAGCACACAAATGGATGGAGCGTGTGCGAGGCATTCACGAGGCTGCAGAGGAGAAAGGCGGCGGGGAAAAGGAGAGCGCAAGTATTCTGGGAGCAAGGGGCTCAACAGGATCCTTACATCATGGGTACCCGACACGGGAGACATCTGCCGCAGGCAGGGTGAAAAGGGAACACGCCTTCAGCCCCAGGCCCTGATCTAGAAGCATGGTCCCACCCCATGCCCAAAGCTGGAAGCATCTGGGATGACCTCATCAGAGAGAAAATAATACCAACCAGTCATAGGAGAGTTCTGGACAGTAGGGGCTGGGATCCAAATGGACGTGTGGGTGGGAAACGAGCCGATTGGTGGGGGTAGAGGAAGAAGCATGCAGAGGACCAATCCAGAACAGATTTTGGCCACGGGGAGGGAGCCCGTCTAGATAACATGCGCAGAGCACTTGGGGGCCATAGGGGATGGCTGGAGGCAGAGGCTGGTAACGGAGGCACTCAAACCTGAGCCAGCTTCATCATCATGTGGGCAAACACGTGCAGGAAGCCCACCACGGCATCCCAGAGGCGGCTGTGCGCCAGACTCTGCTGGTTTCCAGTGCAGGGTCCCTGAGGACAGAGGGTGGCATGAAGCCCCAGCAGGGGTGCCGTCAATGCGGGCAGCTCCGCCTCCACAGGTCCTCGAGTCCTGGCCCTACCTGGATGTACTCAGTGAGGCTGTTGAACACTTGTTTAGCTACTGACATGGCTTTGGAGAAGTTCCTCTTTCCCTGCTCCTCAATGACATCCTTGCCCGAGTAGTACCAGTAGAAGTCACTGATGGATTCCTGCGGGGCCGGGAGGACAGGAGGAGCGCTGGAGCCATGCGCGGTCCCACCGCCACTGGCTCCGGTCCCGCGAGGCTGGTCCCCCTCCCTCACCTGCAGCCGCAGGAGGTAGTCCACTGTACAGATGATGATGTTGATGGTGGTCGTGTTCCCCGTCTGTGTCCGTAGGTAGTTCTGGAAATCTAAGGAAATGGAACATCCATTCAGTCAGTGAGCACCTGTGTTTGGGGAGACAGTGGGGTCTATTCATTTATGAAATGTTCGTATTTAGTGCTGACTGTGTGCCAGATGTCATATAATTAACTTCCCAAGACTGAAGTATGTGTGTTACACAGGGATGGAGGATCACTTATATATTTATCTAGAGACACTGTTGAGGGCCTCCATGTAGCAAATGCAGCAGGGATTCGCTTCCCCCTTTTCCTTTCTTCATTTTTGGTAAATTTTTAAGAATTAATTTGTGGGTCTGGAGAGATGGCTCAGTGGTTAAGAGCATTAGCTGCTCTTCCAGAGGCCCTGGTTTCATTTCCCAGCATCTGCACAGTGGCTCACAATCATCTGTAACTCCAGTCCCAGATGATCTGGTGCCCTCTTCTGGTCTCGAGAACTGCATGCACATGGTACACGTACATACTTGTAGGCAAGATACCCACTCACACTCAATTTTTTTCCCATTTATTTAGGTATGGACATGATGGTCACCACCATAACCCCAGCACTGGGGAGACAGAGGTGGGTCTCTGCATGTTTGAAACCAACCTATTGTACACGGCACGTTCTAGCCATTCGAGGCTGCAGAGTGAAACCCTGTCTAATTTGTTTTTCATTACTTTATTCCTGAGGGGAAGGGGAAGGCTTGCCCGTGTCAGGTGCTAATGGGGTCGGAAGTCAGCTCTCTCCATCCAGCACATGGGCCCGAGAACCAACTCAGGTCATCAAGCTTGCCAGTAAGCCGTTACCCACTGAGTCAGGTTTCCATGAGACAGGGTTCGGAGAGGTGCCTCAGGCTAGCCTCAGATTCTCTTACCTCAATCTCCCAAGCACCAAGTTACAACCGAGTAACCATCACACCCAGCTTCAATTGTTTTCATTTAATTTTTGTTTGAGACAGGGTTTCTCTGTGTAGCCTTGGCTGTCCTGGAACTCACTCTGTAGACCAGGCTGGCCTAGGACTCAGAAATTCACCTGCCTCTGCCTCCCGAGTGCTGGGATTAAAAATGTGAGCCACCATGCCCAGCTTCCAATTTTTTTCTTTCAGTTTTTATTATTAAGAAATTTTCTATTCATTTTAGATACCAACCACAGATCCCCCTCTCCTCCCTCCTCCCATCCCCCAGCACATCCCCCTTCCCACCTCTTCCAAGTCCAATTGTTTTTTAATTAAAGTTTTCTGAACAAGTATTTACTGGGAAAATAGGGATTAGGTCCTCCATTTGTTTCTCCTTGTTCTTCCTCTTTTGTCTTGTTTTATTGACTTTGCTTTTTTTTTGTTTTTGTTTTTGTTTTTTTTTGAGACAGGATCTCGCGTAGCTCAGGCTAGCCTTGAATTTAGTATGTAGCTGAGAAGATGAGCAGATCCCAAGTGCTCCCTGGCCAGCCAGTCTAAGTGACAGAGGTTTGGGGGTGGGGCTAGGGGTGCTTCGTGTTCAGTGAGAAACCCTGTTTCAAGACTATCAGGCAGACAGTGACAGGCAGAGGAAGACACCTGATGTCCCACAGACAGACACATAGTCTCACTGTCACACACATACAGACATGCACCACAGAGTCCCACAGACAGACACACAGTCACACACATACAGACATGCACCACACAGTCCCACAGTCACAGAGATACACATACACACACAGAGACAGACAGCAGACAGACAGACAGACACACACACACATATACTCTCCCTCTGTGTAGTCTGTGGTTGCCTCTGTACTGGGAGCGTTGCACACATGACCACGGGACACACATTTGTAATGGGAAATGACCTTGTGGGAAGGTCGTTCAGGATTTAGGCTGCTCTTTGTTTTTGGTTTGGGAGATAAAGTTTCACTTTGCAGCCAAGGTGGCTTTGAGCGCGTCACCCTCCGGCCAGGCTGCCGGAGCCCTGAGATTACAGGCCTTTGCTGCCCAGCTCAACTGTTCCTTTAGCGTAAGCTGTTTGAGCCGCATAGAGGTCTATTTTTCCATCAACACCGTGTTTAGTTAACAGGCTGCTCGCCCTGGATTTTGTCAAATTGGCACAGTGAGGACAGAGCTTGTGAAAATTCTTGCTTCTGTTAAGAAGGAGTCTGTACATCTTCTGGGAAAATGTTTTATGTGATAAACAAATGAATACATTGGATAGATTCATTTTTAAGCACCGAGCAATGCATCGTCTGTGGACTCTGAGTACTGGAATCCATCCCCCAGTGAGGGCTGCCAAATGCCTGTGGGAAAATGGGGTGTGACAAATTGCCCATTTGGGTAAATTGACTTCTGGCCAATCTGGATTTTGGCAGATTGCCTTTGGGGAGTTGGACTGGCCAGAGGAAGCGAAAATGAAGCTAAGTTGAGTCCAGAAATTTCAGAACTCAGAGGAATTTGTTATTGTTGTTTGTTTCTTTGGAACAAGATCTCATGTAGCTCAGGCTAGCCTTGTAACTAAGGTGACCTTGAACCCCTGATCCTCACGGACTGCGCTTCTTCTGAGAGTAGAGGAAGGTAGAGAGACTTGAGGCTGGACAAGGCCAGCATGGCTGGGGAAGTCATCATGGGGGAGGGAGGAGGGGGAGGGGAGGGGTTGGAGATCAGCTCAGGCAACTTTTGGAAGCCCCCCCCACCTCGATGTCCTCTCCACCCCGCCCACCCTCCTCCTCACCATTGTTGTGCCCTTCACAGAGGAGCTGCAGGAAGCGGAACAGGTCTTGTGTGAATTCGTCATCTGCCATGACCTTCTCTCCTGGGTGGAAGGGAAGGGGCGGGGCCCAGGAAGGGTCAGATGCGTCAGGACACGGCACACACATGCACACAACCCATGCACACTGCACACGCATGCACAATGTATGGGGTGCTGGGAGGAGCGGCCACCACTTCAAAGACACTGTGAGGACCATCCAAGACAGTGAGCTCCGTGGATGGAGCTCCGGGTCATGAAGCTGGGAGCCTCAAGTGTCTTCGCACACCAGTGTCCTTCCAATGTCACCACTTGTGTGACATCAGGAGCGACCCAGCAGACATTCCGAAGCTGGTATAACCCTGAGCTGGGGCTGCAGGGGTTAATGGATTACAGGAGTTGGGGTCACTTGCACACAAGGCTCTGAGCAGGGGAGGACTGGACTGGGAGGAGACCGGGATTGAAAGCCAACCAACTGGCCCAAAGCCTCAAAAGCAGCCAACCCAGGAGAAGCAGAGGTGTATCAAATGGGAGGTGTATCAAATGGTCCAATCAGAATAGACGTCTGAAAGAAACCAATCATGGTGGGCTATAAGAACTGGATTGGGAAGGGGCCAATCAGAGCAGGCGCCGAGGGCACGCGCGGCACCAATTAGAGTGCTTGCCTCCCGCAAACGCTGACCACCACCTGGGTTTGGGACGCACAGCGCAGAGAGGGTGGGAAGCAGGGAGGGTTCATCCCACCCTGGACTGGGAATCTGGGTCTAGAAGCCCCAAAATATCCAGCTGAAAAGGGACCTTGACTAACTGTCTTTTCTAACTTCTGTGTTAAACCCGGGGAAACTGAGGCTTGTGTTAGATAAAAGACTTATTCACAATGTCACTGGCCTCTGGACTTGGGGGACCTCAACCTTCTCCGTAGGACTCACTGAAGGGTCCACCACCCTGACCTCCCTGACTGTCCCAGATCCTCAGCCCCAGGGGGCATCGGGGGTTAGAAGGGGAGGGTGGGCGCAGCACAGCAATGGATGGCGGGGGAATTACCGTTCTGGCGATTGATGACTGAGGCAGCCAACAGGATGAGAGGAGGAAGCAGGAGAAAAGAGGAAAAAGAGACAGAGACAGACAGAAGTACAGTGACACAGATGGGGACGAAGACAGACACACGGACACAAGCAGAGAGAGAAAGACAGCCATAAGGGGACAGGAGGGAGTGGGTTAGCAAGGAAGAGGAGTGAGAGGAAAGCCAGGGGAGGGAGAGAGGGGGAGAGGGGGGGGAGGGAGAGAGAGAGAGAGAACCCAAGAGAGGCAGGAGGCAGAGGTCAGGGTGGAAAGTTAGACACGTCAAAACACAGCAAAGAGAAGACCCGATTAACCGGATTAGGGACATTAATGAACAGCAACCAGAGTGAGATTGGGGTACGTGGTGGGTGAGGTGACACCAGACAGAAGGACACCCAGGGGTGGATCCCATGGGAAGGGAGACCCTGGAGGGACGGAGGGGGTCCTCAGGACTGGGGATCACAACCCTGGGGGAAGCCGAGGGAACTCTTGGGAATGGGGGGTGCCTTGGAGGACCGGGACTGTGGGCTGGGCAGTGACAGTGGATGGAGGGGGGATCCTGAGGAAGGTTATGTCCCAGGGAGAGGGGCACCCAGAAGAAGGTCTCACCAGTTCCATCCTCGTTCACCATGCCCAGCCCCTCTGCCTTGTTCTGCCTCTCGAAGGCATTGAGGTCCAGGACACTGAGGAAAGAGATGATTGAGGTGATGAGGGTCTGGTTTCTGTCTTAGCCATGGCCTGGCAGCCCCCACTGTGGCTGAAGAGCCATGGAGGACCAGAAGTACTGGATTAGAGGGCAAGCAGCATCAGAGAGCAGATGGAAGCTGTGTCCCGGCCACACCCCTCGCCTTCTGCAGATCCTCCATCCCACCCTTCACCCTGTCTACCTCCTGATCAATCCCTCACCCCCTGCCTGGACCCTACCCTCCTTCTGCCCTCCATCTGTCCCCCTCTCCCACCCTCTTCCTTAAGCCTCCTCCACCCTGGGCCTGTGAAGAGAGGTGAGTCCAGTATGCAAGCTGAAATCATGAAGAAACGGAAACACCAGTTAGCAAAACCTATAGAGGGTAGAAAAAAAACCATCAGCTGACGGCAAGAAGGGAGGAAAGACAGAAGACAGAAGAGCCACACAGTACAGTAGTCCAAGAGTGCCCAAGCACCCTGCTGTGACCCCCCTGGAACTGTCAATAACCTCCTGGTTCCGACTGTCTGAACCAATATTACTACCCTCCCCCCCCCTTCCTTTTTTGAGACAGGGTCTCATGGAGCTCAGGCTGTCCTTACAGTCTCTGTAATTCTCCTGCTTTCTGAGCGCTGAGGTCCGAGGCACGCATCATATCTTCCATCCTGCCCTCCATGCTGGAGAAGGAACCCCGGCTGGCCTTGCACAGCCTAGGTAGGTACTCCGCCACCAAGGTCCAGCGCCAACCCTAACTCATCCTCACAACCTGTGACGTTCTGCCCTCCAGTCAGCTCTCTAGACTTTGCGCTTCTCTAAGTCCCTTTTCCTGGGCCAGCACAGCCTAAGTAAACCAGGAGTAGCCCAGGGCAGGAGGACACAGCCTCCCCAGGAGGAGAGAACTGCAAGACAGACATGGGACCCACCTGCATGTCTGCATTAGCGCCTGGATGCTCTGGAAGAAGCCCACTTCCTTCTTGTCCTTCAGGTAATCCAGCATTTTCTGCAGGGGAAGTAGCAGGAGATGGGGGTGGGGGAGACCTGGGAGCCACTCAGGAGCACCCATCCACACCCACCCACCGACCCACACTCTTAACCTTCCTCCCAAGATCCTGTGCGTCTGTTACCTGCTGTACTTCAGCGTTCCCTCCGTTGAGGATGGAGATGCCCAGCTTCAGGGTGGAGGACACCATGGCACCTGTCTCTCCTGGAGGTAGTGGAGATGAGGCAAAGTAAGTAAAAAATAAAATAAAATAAAGTAAAATAACATAAGTGGTCTGCTGAGTCTGAGGGCTCCACCCCCCTACCCCCGCCAAAAAAAAAAAAAAAAAAAAACCATTATGGGGAATGAAGGGAGGAGGAGATGAAGTATATGCACAGGTGTGTGTGTGTGTGTGTGTGTGTGTGTGTGTGTGTGTGTGTGTGTGACCAAAGGGCAGAAGGGAGAATGAAAGGCAGGCATGTGAGAGGAATTTGCAAGAGCCGGAGTGTGTATGCAGGTCGGAGGCATCAGAGGCATGCAGAGGTGGCGGGAGCCAGCAGCAGGTGGTGGGTGTGCTCACGGGACGGGGGAATGCCTGGGATATGGGGGGCACAGACGGCACCTTTGCAGGCACTGATCATCTGCAGTACCATCTCAGCGGCACCCCGGTTGTGCAGCCGTGACTGTTGGTACAGGAGCCTCTGCTTCTCCATCTCCTTCTCCTGGGGTGGGGGTGGGGCAGGTTTCAGTGCTCAGTAGCCTGGCCTGGGTCCCAGGACCTCGTTCTCCTCCCTGTCAGTCTCCCCAGCTCCAGCCACACCTGCCACTCTTCCATCCCCCAAGGGGCTTACATCCTATTCATCTCCAGGACCTGGCTCAGGTCTAGGGACCTCAGGCAGGTCAGTGGCTAGAGCCTAAGCCATCTGTGAGCATGCACGTGAAAAGCCCCATGTTCCTGTGCACCGCTCTCTAAGGGAAACCCGGCATTCCATCTGCTGTGGAGGGGTCGTCAGAACCTGCGCTTTTGCCGCCAAGAAGAATCATAAATGCATCCATGTCACAGCATTGTCTCAGACATCTTGAAATACCACTTAATGTCCATCACAACCTCCCAATTACTCCCTGCTACATCTTGCTTCAGATCCAATTACATATTTGGTTTTGATAAATGTCTTATAGTGTAGCCCTGTACTGGCCTGGAACTTTTGATGATCCTCCTGCCTCAGCCTTCCAAGTGCTGTTATTACAACCATAAATCACTATGCTTATGAATTTCATTTTTAAATAAATTTTTAAAAGATATTTATTTTCCAGCCGGGCAGTGGTGGCCCACGCCTTTAATCCCAGCACTCGGGAGGCAGAGCCAGGTGGATCTCTGTGAGTTCGAGGCCAGCCTGGTCTACAGAGTGAGATCCAGGACAGGCACCAAAACTACACAGAGAAACCCTGTCCCGAAAAAAAAAAACAAAAAAAAAAAAAACAAAAACAAAAACCCAAAAGATAGTTATTTTCCGTGTATGTACATGTTTGTGTAATGTATGCAGTACCCATAGAGTCCAGAAGAGGGCATAAGATTCCCCAGGAACTGAAATTACAGTAGCTTGTGAGCTGCCATGTGGGTGTTAGGAACTGAACTCAGGGCCTCTGGAAGAGCAGCAAGTGCTCTTAACCACTGATTCATCTCTCCAGGTCTAAATAGCTTCCCCCCTCCTTTCTTAAAGCTCATTGTGTACCCTAGGCAGGGCTCGAACTCATGATTCTTCTGACTCATCCTCCCGAATGCTGGGATCGCAGGTGTTCGACACCATGGATGGCTGTTGGTTGCTCTTACCCTGCTTAGCTAGTTTCTTCTGAGATCCCTCTCTGATACTCCCCCACCGGGCTGGGGAGACACTGTCTGGGCTGCTGTACACCCCACCCCCCAGTTGGCCGCATCCCAGGCCCACCCTCCACCCATGCCTCCCTACACCACTGTGAATCTCCTGTATCGTTAATGTCTGGCTCCTGTGGCTTTCACCCTGAGGTCTAACTTTGTCGCTACTGTGTGCCCAGGTACAGCTCTCTGGTCACAGGTTGGATGAGTGGGGGTCAAGAGTCCCCAACCCTTCCTCCAGGATCCCCCATGCCACCTACCTCAAAGGATACTTCCGATCCCTCCTCTTCACCTTCTTCACCATTTTCCCCGCCCTCCTCCAGGTGGCAACTCTGGGAAGCAGCATCAGTTGATGGTGAGCGTGAGCAAAGGGGGTGCCCTGCCCCCCACCGGCCCCTTCAGTGCTGGGATCCAGGGAGAAGGTGACGCTGCTCTGCGGAGCAGAGGCGGGACTCACCTTTGCCATGATGTCCGCGTACGCCATGTACAGGTAATCCTCATCCAGTTTGCTGAGGAAGGAAGCAGGGAGACAGGCCCAGTGGCAACACCTCCCAGCTTTTTTCTTTCCTTTTCTTTCTTTCTTTTTTCTTTTTTTTCAAGACAGGGCCTCTCCATGTAGCTTTGGTGCTGTCCTGGAACTCACTCTGTAGCCCAGGCTGGCCTCAAACTCACAGAGCTCTGCCTGCCTCTGCCTCCTCCTTTCCTTTTCTTAATTGAGATAAGGTCTTATGTAACCCAGACTGGCCTCAAACTCAACATGTAGTTGAAATGACCCTGAGCTTCTCACCATGGCGCCTGCACCTTCTGAGTCCTGGCATCCCAGGTGTGCACCACCATGCCTGGTTTTCATGGTGCTGGGAAATTGATCTACCAACTGAGCTACATCCCCAGCCTTTTGTTTTGTTTGTGGCAGATTCTGGAAATGTAGCCCAGGCTGGCCCTCAATGCTTTTGCATTGAGTTCTGGGATTACATGTAGGTAGCACTATGCTCAGCTTGAGGCCACTCATTCCATATCTATTACTTTAGAAAGCCAGCAGGTGTTCTCCATGTATGAACTGACTTATCTCCACAGTGGTCCTATCAGGTAGATACACTACCAGCCCCATTTTACAGATATGGAAACTGAGTCACAAAAGAACTTGATTGGCCAAGGTTGCACAACTTGCACTGGGATTCAGCCTACATAAACTAACTTTAGAGTCACGAGTCTCCCACAGATGGGAAACAAGACACTCGGCTTCCCTATGTCCCTTGTGGCTATGATAGGTGCATGTCAGAATCTGGACCCATGAGCTATGTGCACAAGCTTACCAGGGAGAAAAAAGGTGAAGGGTCTTGCTGGGGGTCGGGAGAGGGAAGGCTCTCTCTTCCTCCTGTCTAGCATGTGGTCACAATGTAACATGTAACAGCCTCTGCTACCCACTCCCACTGCCATGCCTTCCCAGCCATGATGGACCAAAATCCATTGAAACTAGAAACCAAAATAAATTGTTCGAAATGATATTCAGATGGATCCCAAGCTTGCAACCCTAGTACTCAGGGGGCTGAAGCAAGACAATCATGAGATTCACAGTGAGACTGTGTCTCAAAAAGAACAAAACCAAGCCAGGCGGTGGTGGCACACACCTTTAGTCCCAGCACTCTGGAGGCAGAGGCAGGAGGATCTCTGTGAGTTCCAGGCCAGCCTGGTCTACAGAGTGAGTTCCAGATGGGATACACAGTGAGACCTTGCCTGGGGCGGGCGGGCAGTGGGGCAGGAAAACAGCAAATACTCTAGGCCTTTCAGGTCGTGAAAGACAGCAAATACTCTAGGCCTTTCAGGTCGTGAAGACAGCAAATACTCTAGGCCTTTCAGGTCGTAAAAGACAGCAAATACTCTAGGCCTTTCAGGTCGTGAAAGTCCTGGTTGCACCCTCAGTGCTGCCTGTGTGAGAGCGGACACGAAGTATACATGAATGGGTGTGGTTATGTTCCATAAAACGTTCTTCAAAAAACAAGAGCAAACCAAGAAATAAATCTCTCCTCCCCTTAAGCTGTTTCTGTCAAGTATGATGTTTGCAGTGACATGTAAGAAATGTTTTCATTTCAGCTGTTTTGTTTTGTTCCAGCTCTGAGGGTTGAACCCAGGGCCTTGTGCATGCCAAGCAAGCATGCTACTGTTAAGCTACATCCCCAGCCCAGATGTGGTTTATGTAAGACACGTTCTTCTAACAAACCCATGTGGCACCTTCTGTGGGCGTCTCAGACAAGATGTTCAGCCTGTGCAACAGTAGACAGTAGGTGTATACAGTAGGTGTATACAGTAGGTGTATACTGTATACAATGTGATGCTAAAAGGTCCGATGATTGGGGGCCAGTAAGATGGTTCAGGGGGCGAAGGAGCTTGCTGCCAAGGAAGGCTGAGTTTGATTACTTGGACCCACACATGGTGGAAGAAAAGAAGAGACTCCTTCAAGTTGTCCTCTGACCCCCACATGAGTACCGTGCACAGATATGCACCTATGCACACACAACGAATAAATCAATCTAATTTTAAAAACTGAAGGCCGGCTGTTGTTGGTTTGTTTTTACAGATCTGGGGGTGTCTCCAGGCAGGGAGGAGTCCTCACCTCTTCTCAGTCAGAGCAGTGCGGCTGAAGTGCAGGACCAGCTGGTGCAGGGGGTCCGGCTTCTTCTCTTCCACTTCTTCCTCTTCTTCCTCCTGCTCCCCAGCTTTCTGGAGGGATGGGGTGAGGGCTGGAGGGTGGCTTTTGGGGGTCTGCTTCAGTATCCTCTCATAGCCCTGCTGGACTATACTTTTCTCTCTTTTCCCAAATCAAGCCTAAGGGGACTCATTTCATTTCATTATTCTTTTCTTTTCTTTTCTTTCTTTCTTTCTTTCTTTCTTTCTTTCTTTCTTTCTTTCTTTCTTTCTTTCTTTCTTTCTTTCTTTCTTTCTTTCTTTCTTTCTTTTTTTTAAATGTACATTGGTGTTTTGCCTGCATGTATGGCTGTTCAAGGACCGTGGAACTGGAGTTACAGACATGTGTGAGCTGCCACGTGGGTGCTGGGAACTGAACCTGGGTCCTTTGGAAGAACAGCCAGTGCTCTTAACTGCTGAGCCATCTCTCCCGCCCCCAGGGTTTTCTATATTGAGGGTTCCCCTAGCCCCACCCAGCCCTGTCCCACATCCCCAGGCAGTCCCCAGCTCACTGATAGGTCATCTATCATGCGGTCCTCAAAACTGTGGTCTTCAGTCAGGATCCAGGAGGCCTTGTAGCTCTCCAAGAACATGTTACATGCTCGGTGCCTGCAAAGGCAAAGGTCTCCGGGCCACTGAGTCTCCCCCACGCCCCTCACATCTGCCATCCTCAATCCCAAGACTCAGCCTTATTGGCACTCCATCCTCCTGACCCCCCACTCCCTTCCTTTCACCGGGTTCCTGGCGCTCTCCTCCCTGGAGGCCTTACGTGGGCAGGTTGTACAGGGGCGTCATGCGGAAGCAGGCTACCACTGCCCTCCGGCGCTGCTTGGACAAGAGTTTATGCCACACTGCCTTCTTGGACTTGTAAGGATGCTCCGTCTGGAGGGTGGGACAGTATGTCATGTCCTCAGATTATGGCACTGGCCCAAGTCCCACCCAACCCTGAGCTGCCCATGTGTGCTTAAGTCTATACGCAGAGTGGAGCAGGGTCAAAGGAACACATGGGCTCCTCCGCCAACAGACCCAAGGCATCTTCAGGAGGTCCCAGCCTAGCCCCAGTGCTTGGTCACACTTGTCCCTAGATGCAATATGCCGTTTCTCCCCATCCACACATCACCTCCTACACACAAGGCTCCATTCCCAGTCCCGCCCATCACCAGCAGGCCCCGCCCACAGTCCCAAGACCAGGCCCCGCCCACAGACTCACCTGGTCCAGGTGATAGAGCACAGCGGACACTTCCTGGACTCTACGCACAATTTTCTCGGGGTCATCGGCATCTTCCTCACGACCTGGGACGCCGCGGTACAGTGCCATCTGCCAGCGAAGAGATGGGGAGCCTTCGACCTGAGGGGAGTAAGGATGTTCACGTGAAGGCACTTCCCTGGCTGTCTGCCTCCTTTCTACTGCCAGGTTTAGGTGGCTGCCCGAGAACCAAGGTCCTGTCTTCAGAGCTGGCAAGATGGATTAATGGGTCAGGGCCCTCACTGCCAAGCCTGAAGTTCTGAGTTCAATCCCTGGGACCCATGTGGCAGGAGAGAACTGATTCCTGCAAGTTGTCCTCTGACTTCTACATGCTTGCCAAGACACACACTAAATACATAAATGTAATTTTAAAAAAAAGGTCCCTCTTCCAGGCCTGGTACCTCACACACCTCCCATAAAGGACATACCTTTCCCTGAAGGTTGAGGTTGTTTTGAAGGAATTCACGGACCTCCTCATCTGTGTCTTTCTGGGAAGACAAGGCCCTCGGGGTCACTCTGGAGGCCTCACCCTCTCCATGACCCATAGCCCTCCCGCGTCTGTGCCTGACACCCAGGACCTGACGGGTACGACCTGGGAAAAGCCAGAAGAACATGACTGTGGGCCGTGGACAGATGTCTAGGGAGAGTCACAGGTTCATCTTGAAGGGACAGAAGGGATTAGTGAGCCTAGGGTGTGTGTGACAGGGGACACAATTAAAAATCAAACAGCAGGGACTTTTCAGGGGTGAGTAGGATGGGGAGTTCTGGAGGATCAGGGGAGGTGATGGGTGGAGAGGGGCTGTGAGGGAAACTGGCAAGGTCAGCAGAGGTTATAGGAAGTTGGGAAGGTCAATCAAACATCTGGCTACACAGGGCCAAAAGAAGAGTTAGCTGGGTGAAGAGGGACCTCAAGGCTCAAAGTGAGGGTCGTGGGGGCTCTGGAGGACTCTGTAGTGTCCTAGGGTCTTAGGGTCAGGGTGGGGTACTGGAGGGGCTGGGCAAGTATCCTAAGGATATCACATCTCCTAGGAGGGTAAGGTTGAGGAACGGCCTCTGGAGTCCCAGGAAAGGGGTCGTTGCAATACAACAGGACAATTCAAGCACCCTCAGGACCCTAGCAGGGTGGGAAGCTGTCCAGTGCTTAGAGGGGTCTTGGGGCAGAATCCTAGAGGGCTTCCTAGGGGTCCTGAGGCTGAAAGGAAGTATTATCTTGCCATTCTATGTATGGGAGATGTGGGACTTATGGAGGTTTTTTGGGGCCCCAGCTGGGTTAAGAAGTTCTAAGAGCTGGGTTAGTTGATCCTTAGGACCCTTTGGGACCTCAGAGGCTGGGAATGGTGGTTCTGGAGAAGGGGACATTAGGATTCTGGGAGGCAGTGCTTTGAATCATAAAGGTTCACTGGGTGTCAGCAGAGACCTGAAGACAAAAGGAGGTGAACCAGGGGTTCCATGGGATCACAGACCTTCAGTCATGAGGGCATATGGGGAGTTACAAGGAGTTCAGTGAGTCTCAGAAGATTTGGGGGGCATCTTGATGGAGAGTTCAGAGACTCCAGGTCTTAGGGAGATCATCAGGGTCTCAGTGGTTATAACATGGTTGTGGGGGAGAGGCCAGTGGGTCCTGACGGAGCTTATTGGAATCCTAAGGGTCTCTAGTTGCATTTGAGAGTTAAAATGTGTCCCAATCCTTAGGTTTCTTAGGTGGAGTCCTTGGCATCCTGGGGCAAGGCTCAGAGCATCCTAGAGGGTTTGGTAAGAGTTTGGAGTCCTGCAGGGCTTTGGGGAACCCTACAGTAGGATTCTGAGAAGCTCCCTTGGTTTCTAGGGGTTCACTGGGGTCCTAGGGTCAGGGTGGGGTACTGGGAGGGACTGGGCAAGCACCAGGGCGTAGCGGGCCTTGGCCAGCACAATGAGGTCCTGGTCGGTGGGAGCACACATGTTTAGTCCGATTGGCAACATCTTCTTGAGTGTGGCCACGATCAAAGATGTCTGCACCGAGTACCGGTCCCCCCGGCGCTTCTTCTTGGTGCGTTCCTGGTCCGAGCCACCTGACTGTGGGGACACAGGGCTCAGTGCTCGTCCAAGTCCCCACCCCACTGCCCCAGCCCCAACTTACAGCCATTTCACACAACCCAGCTCCGAACCTGTATGGCCAGCCACCCTCCCTAACATCAGAGCACATGTCTATTTCCATCCTGACCTCACTCACCTTGTGCCAGAGCCCTGACCGTAACCTCCTCACCCCATCCGGAGCCTGTATTCCCTACTTCTAGCTAGATCCCTTGTATGTCTCCCCAAGTTTTCAAACTCTAGTGATCCTCTCTAAGAAAATTCCAGAGTCCCGCGGTTACCATGCTCCACCCCACAATTCACACTGCCCCAAACCAAGTTTCCAAGAACAAAACAAAGATGTGGGCCCACAGAGAGCCCCAAGAGACAAGATAAGTTGGAAGAAAGGGGGGGACACCGAAAGACTGAGGCAGACAAGGACACAAAAAGACAGAAGATGCAAGAGAGATCTGGAAAGATCTGGGAGCCAAAACACAGAACACAGAGTCCCACAGCCACGTTCTGGAGTCTCAGGTGCAGACCCCTCCCTGGCCAAGGCCACTCCAGTCATGCCAACAAGAAATCCCAGTGGCGAGCTGCGGCCAGAGCCCCATCCACGGCAATGCTGAGCGTGGCCCAAGTGACAGGCACTGCCCATGTCCCCACATGCAGCATTTAGGAGTCTCTAAAGAGCCCTGGGCCTGGGGCCATCAGAGGCTCGAAAAGATGACATTTGGTGAGAGTCACACAGCTCACGACCATCACTGGGTTCTACCCACGTCTATTGGATTCCAGAGCCCAAAACATACACCTGTGCACAGCCAGGGCTACCCCCCAACCATGCAGCTGTCCCACTCCATACCCCTGGAACTCAGCCCACAATGCATGTTGGTTTTTTTTTTTTTTTTTGTGAAACAAAACCAAAAAAAGAAAAAAAGAAAAAGAAAGA
>CABHPQ010162407.1:0-15754 GCA_902168405.1 Peromyscus aztecus
CTGAAGATAAGGTACAGGGACTAGAACATGACAAGGACAAAGATGAATTCGTGGAAAGGTATGAGTTGGACTTTTGAGCTATTCGGGACAATGGGAGAAGGTAAAAATCTAAGAATCACAGGAGTAAAAGAGGGTAAAGAACTCCTTTCCAAATGCATAGAAAACATCTCCAATGAAATCATAGCAGAAACTTCCCCCACACCAGGCCAAAAAAAAAAATCTATTTAAACAGAGGAGGCATTTAGAACACCAAATACACAAGAGCTGAACTTCCTCTTATACATAATTAAACCACTAAATATTCACAAAAAAAAAAGGTGTGTGAAAAGCAGCAAGAGACAAACACCAAGTCACAAATCAGGACAAGCCCATCAGAGTAACAGTTTTCAGCAGAAAATTTAAAGAACAGAAGAGCTTGGTATGGTGTTCTTCAAGTTTTGGGAGACATCAACCTCCAATCCAGACCACTGTCACCTGCAAAGTGCTCAGTCATAACTGAAGACAAATGGAAGAACTTCCCATGATAGGAA
The DNA here is from genome assembly GCA_902168405.1 of Peromyscus aztecus. Lineage (NCBI taxonomy): Eukaryota > Metazoa > Chordata > Mammalia > Rodentia > Cricetidae > Peromyscus > Peromyscus aztecus. Next base: position 531 of record CABHPQ010162407.1, read on the forward strand.
TAGGCTTACGAACCTCAAGGCCAAACCTGGGCCCCCTACAAAAGCAAAAAGCACTCTCAACCAATGAGCTTTCTTTCTAGGCTTCCCTTCCTATTTTATTTGACCACATCGGAATAAAACTACAAACAAACAACAAACATTTACTAACTCACGGAGTTTAAATAACTCACTATGTAGACCAGGCTGGCCTCAAACTCACAGAGACAGACCTGCCTCTGGCTCCCAAGTGCTGGAATTAAAGGTGAGCGCCACCACATCCAGCCTTAGATGTTTCTCCTGATAGACATTCTAAAGAGATTTTTCTTCTTAAGTTAAAGGATATTAAAAAATATCTAAGGGGGCTGAGGAGTAGGCTCAGTGGTTAAGAGCACTTGCTGCTCCTGCAGAAAACCCAGGTTCAGTTTCCAGCACCCACATGGTGGCTCACAAACATCTGTAACTCCAGTTCCAGGGGATCTAACGCCGTCTTCTGACCTCCATGAGCACTGCATGTATGTAGTACACACACATACACCTGCAGGCAAAACACTCATGAATATAAAACAAAATAAATCTCTAAAAAAATAAAGAAAAATAATGAAAAAGGACCCGACATCAATTTTATATATCTCTAGTAAGACATATAAGTTTGCATTTATAATCTGTATGTCTCGGTCCACTGGAAATGAGCATAAGTAAGTATTCTCCAAGTTAATCCCTCATCGGAGGTCTGGAAGGACCCCCCACTCCCACCCTGTGGTCAGTGCTGAAGAATTGAATGAATCTCGTGGGAGGAGAAATCCTCCTGGAAATATTTACTCTCTCTGACTGAATCGATTGGAACAGTTTGGAAAGCCCCGGGTCACCTTTGCCCTCTACTTCCCATTGTACTCCGAGCCTCGTTCCCTCTTCTGGAATTAGCATGTTGAGTATCATGTAGTCAAAGAACAGCATTATGAGCTGTAACCTGGGACTTCCTGGTCCTCTCACTTTTATAAGTAGCCAGGCAAGGCAGGGGACAGTGAGCAGTCTGAAGGCCAGTTGTCTCTGCCCACCGGGAGGATGAAGTCTTTTCCTACTGCTTTCTCCTTCCTCTTTCTTGCAGCTGCTCTTGGGTTCCAGGCCCAGATCATACATGGTGAGTACCATGGGAACTGGAAGTCTGGGGAGAAGGGCAGTGTGGACTGCTGTGAATAATCTCTATCCCTGACAGAGCAATGGCGTTTACTTAGAAACTGCACCAAAGTATAGACCTTTCTTTGTCTGCAGCCTCTGGGTCAGTGGTTCTCAACTTGTGAGTAGCGACCCTTTCATGGGAGTCACATATCAGATATTCTTCTATCAGATGTTTACATTGTGATTCATAACAGTAGCAAAATTACAGTTAGTAGCAACAAAAATAATTTTGTGGTTGAGGGTCACCACACCATGAGGAAATGTATTAAAGGCCTCAGCATTAGGAAGGTTGAGAACCACTGCTCTGGATCCTGGTACACTGATGATTTGCTTCCATTTGGAGAAACATTATCTTCCTTTTTCATAGCTAGAATTATTTGATGGCTTAAGATCATCTTAGCTAATGTTTTAGCTACCCCAAAATAACTGTAATTAAATTGTAAATTTGTGAAAATAAACAGAGTTCTGTGATGCTACAACTGTTAGATGCCAGTGAGTACAAAACCATCCTTTTTTAAGGCCTTGGGACCAGTGAGGCAAATGGCTCACCCAAGGTCACTGTCTCATTTGAAGCTATGATATTTTAGTTTATGGAGGTAACTAGGGCTCAACACAGAGAGGTCCTGTAAAATAAAAAGATGTATTCCTTAACTTTTCCAAGGCAGAGAGGTACATCATACCCTACCGAGCCAAGGAGAATACTGGACTTGAGTCAGGAGGTATAAGCAATAGAAGTAGAGAAACTTGTTTCACGTTCTTTATTAGGGATACTGGGAAAGAGGCAGGGTACAGGTGAGACTTCCTAGCCTGAAGAAGTCTGGCAGACTTTGAATATATGGATGGTTTCTGATTGCCCAGGGTCTAACTTAGAGAGTTGGGGCAAGGGAAACACCAGCATGGCGTTGAGGGTGAGATAAAGGCAGTGGTTGGGCTCAGCCTGAGTTGGTTTGAACCCTCTGTTAAGAAGCAGTTAACCTCTCCCCACTGTCAAGATCTTAAGTATGTCAGAATACCTAAGATGCAGAAAACAAACGCGCTTAGTAGAGTCGCCTTCCCATCCTATTTCTCGAACAAGGATTTCTTTAGCAGTCCCTATGTGCCAGGCAGCTACTGTTCTGTCTTACAGATGCTGATTCGTTTCTCCTCCAGCATTCCTGAGGGGTCAGACAAATAGAAATTCACCATTCTTGTAGGAAAAAAACAAAAGAAATCGGAAGACAAGCAATTTTGCATAGCCTTGTATATTATTATGCCTGTGCTCATTTTACAAATGAGAAAACTGAGACAGAGAAGCCTTTGATAACTTAAGACTATACAAGCAGTAAAGGATAAAGTTAAGAAGTGGATTAGTAATGATGTGTTTAAGAAAAGGTAATGCTATTTAAGATTTACTTTGGAAGCCCACCCACATCACATCAAGCATGTTAAAAAAAAAAGTAGTCATACACCTTACTACCCATTATTCATATGCAACTATTGAAGACATGATATAAAGGGTTAGTTGCCTTTTCTTAGCACAATGCAAATTCCCAATCCTTTAGCAATAATCTTTGGGCTTAGATATATTTGGGGATGCAGGATTTTTCTAGATTTTAAAAAGTGATATGTTGCTGGATACCATGTAGCATCCCTGATGATTTCTGGAAAGCATCCCTTCATCAGACATTTATATAAACTTAAACTATTGGGAGCCTCATTTCACTTCAAGGGTCCTTGTGTCCCCAAAGGAGTTGGGGAAAAACATGCAGTTTCCAAATTCCTAAAGATTGCAGAAAAAATGTACCAAGAACTGTGAGTGTACCACTGTATGTAGACACTTCATTAATGTCACTGTATTACATTTACACTTCACTTTTAGTACTTTATCAGCAGGATGTTTCCAAACAATCTCAGAAAAATCTCATGTCACCAAAAGGGACGAATGGGCCCAGCCAGGACAGACCTTAGAACCCAAGCGTGTGACGGGGGCCCCGGCACCGGAGCCTGTCTGCCTTGGCAAGAATGGGGGTGATGGCGGCAAGTGGAGATGCTGAGACAATGACGCTGCTCTCTGCACTCTGTTTCTTCCAGCAACAGAGACAAAAGAAGTCCTGGAGGCAAAGGAAGAACTTGAACCTGATGTGCTTCCCCTGGGTAAATATTTCATTACAGCTTGTACTGAGAAGTGCCAAATGGTTGCCCATCAGCCCTAGAGCATCATCCTCCTTGATGATAGGACAGAACAACGTCATGAGGGTGGTTGAGGATGCTCTCCAGAAATCACTAGGGATGTTAAGGAATTTCCAGCAACATTCCCGGGAAGATCAGGATGGGCCATGAGTATTCCCTCAGTATTCCCTTCTCTATGCACCGAGTCTGCCCACTTGGAGCAGAAATTGCCTATAGGTGACATGCTCCTAGCCCTACCGTGGTCCACCTTAGGCCCATTAGAGAGTGTGAAAGGAGATGACAATGAGGCAGGGTGAGGAGAGAGCATCCCCTGAGTCCTGGTCCTGCTCTGGGACACCCCCCCACCCCCACAGCACTCTTAAGAGCAAAGACTTGGCCCTTGAATGGCCCTTTCTCTTCCTACAGGCTTTGGAGAGTCTTCAGACTGCTGCTTCTTCTATACCTCATGGATCAAGTGTTCAAGATTTGTATATTATTTTCCAACCAGTGGTGGTTGTCTCAAGCCAGGTATCATGTAAGTGTCAAGTTCACTCACTGTGTACTGGGAGCAAGGAAGCCTCTGGGATATTAAAAGACTTACTAGATATCCAGGAAAACCCCATCCTGGGACACTGCCAGGTGGTGGAGAGGATACTTCAGAGTGTAGAGAAGGAGACTGTCTGAGTCACTTCATTAGGGAATCTCACAGGCCTAGAGAAGACCCTGGAGAGGAGGTGGTCTGAGTCATCTTCTAGAAAGAACAGATTGTTGAGTGTAAATGGGAGGGTCCAGAGGATGGGACTCCCCTTCTCTATTTACTAGGGACCTCTGTTTGTAATCTTTCTTCCCCTTTTTCTCCAGCTTTGTCACCAAGAAGAGGAACCAGGTCTGTGCCAACCCCAGTGATCCGAGAGTTCAGGAGTGCATAAAACGCCTGACGCAAAACCCAAGACCTGGGAACCAAGTCATTGTTTGAGAAGGAGGGCATGTATTGCCAACCACTTTCTTCTACCTTCCCCAGTGACCACCTAAGAGGCTGTCAGCATTTGTTTTTTTATTAATATAAAAACATTTACTTTCCTGTTCCGGTTTAGAGCAACACATCTAGCTTTGTCACAGGGGGAACTTGTCTGTGCCAAGCTCAGTGATCTGAAAACTGAGAAGTGCATGAAAAGCCTGATGCTGACCTCACTGACTACACATAACATTTAATTAAGATAAGAGGGCAAAGACTGGAAAGATGGCTCAGCGGTTAAGAGCACTGGCTGCTCTTCCAGAGGACCTGGGTTCAATTCCCACTCAGATGGCAGCTCAATCTATCTGTAATTCCAATTCCAGGGGAACTGATACCCTAGTCTGCTCTTTAATTAATAGTATTTACAGTATTTTTATGAATTCAGCTTGACATGACTAGCACCACCTTGAGCTGTAACCATGATTGCCTCAGAATGATAACTCTTGGGTTTTCTTGCAGTTTTCCAGCAGATTATAAATGGATAAACTGAGAGTGGTCTGTGGGGCTTGGGAATGTGCCTGGTTCTGATATGAGCTTAAGGCAAGCTGGATACATTCAACTAGGATGAAATAAATCCTGCCTTAGCCTATACATATGCCTGTCTTTGTGGGGACCCAGCTGATCTTCCCGCTACGCCTAGATCAGTAAGCCGCCTAATAAAGATTGTCCATGCAGTCACAGGTCTGCCTGTCTCTTGTTCTTCAGTTTTGTAGGACCATGGGTTGAAACTGGGCTGTTGGGGAGGAAGTGTCTCACTCACTTTATTTGAGTCTCCAGCAGGGAGAAAACGGGAAATCACACAACTTTGTCTGTTTTCTTCAAAACAAAAGACATCATGGTATAATTTTTAAACTTCTAAGAACACAGCTTATTCCAAGGTAGACTTCATATAAAAGATGTACATTACCCACTACTGAGGGAACCATTACATTGATCTAAGAATCTTTGGGGTCAGTCCTTGTTTGAAGGGGTCCTCAATTCCATTCGATTGATTAGTTTGTTTTTGCACCAGCGTCCTGCTGTTTTATTACCATGGCTCTGTAAATGATAATCCCTTCAGCGGTGTTTCTGTTGTTCAGGGCTGTTGGGTTATCCAAGATTTTATTGTGTTTCCATATGAATTTTAAGATTGTTACTTTCAAATTCTGTGAAGAATTGCATTGGAACTTGGATGGAGATGGCATTCAATGTGTAGATTGTTTTTGGTAGGATGGCCTACCAAATCACGATATTAAGCCTACAGATCATGAGCATGGGTGGTCTTTCCATCTTCTAGGGTCTTCATCAATTTCTTTCTTCAGGGTTTTAAAGTTTTTACTGCACAGCCCCTTTGCCTTATTGGTTAGGATTGTCTCCAGTCAGTATGACATTAGTTACAGGCTTGTGTTTATCCCCTCATTACATTGAGATACATTCCTTGTATTTCCATTGTCTTCAGGGCTTTCATCATGAAGAGCTGTTGGATTTTGTCACAGGCCTTTTCTGCATCTGCTGAGATGATCGTGTGGCTTCTGTCCTTGGGTCCATTTATGCAGTGAATTACATTTATTGATTTCTGTTGGCTGAGCCATCCCTGCAAGTCTGGGATGAAGTGCTTTGTGATTTCAGAAAACAACTTTTTCTTAGTTCTCTTTTGCCTAAGCCACACTGTCATAGTTTGTGATCCATCAAGTCTCATATAGATTTTGGTTTCCGCATAACTTTTTCTACTAGGCAACAGAGAATCCTGGGTTTTGTTTTAATAATATTCCGTGTTTCCCGTCACACCATGGACTTCATGGTAACTACTTCCCTCTTAGGGAAATTTCTTTCGGGACCTCCTAACTTTCCATTTGATTCAGAGAGAATATCCTATGCCTGCCAAAAACAAAAGCCCTTCATACTGGAAAGCTTCCTTATCACATGCCAGAGTTCATTCCCCCATGACAGGCAGCTCACAGCATCTCTCCCTTGGGCTCATTTTTCATTATGTTAGACTATCCCCTTGAACTTCCTCCTTCTGTACAAGATGACAAGGCAAACACTCTCCCTTGTGCCAGTGGGATCCAGGCCAGGAACGTTCAACTCCCTGGCTGGCCATGCTAATACTCCCTTCTAGAGCTTCCAGCCTGGCACCAGTGTTACAAGGCAAGTGCAAAAAGAAAGAACTTGCTCTGTGACAGCGGTGATGCACCAGCTTCCAGACGAGGCAGCTCACACACCTCAAGACCAGCAGTACCACTAACTGCAGCGCCCAGCAGAGGGGGCAGCATCCACACCAGCTGGGGCAGATCAGGCTGCTGCACTGGAACTGATCTCTATAGATTTCTATGCCTCTCCCAAACCTTCCTGACAACTTTGTGCATGACCCCAAATCTTTGAAATAGCTTCTTTTTGCTTAAATCAACCAGAGTCAGTTTCTATTGCTTTGCAACAAAAACACCTACAACTGATACGAAGAATAAGCTTTTGGAGGAGTTTGAAATCCCAGCAGTTTTTGTTTACCTTTGAAGAACGACTTGGAAGAATATAAAAGTCTACATTCAGACTTCTTAGAATACTGCAGACACCTCTAGCTGTAGTCTAGCATCGAATACAAGAGCCAAATTCCAAAGTCAATTGATTTTTTTATATATTCCTTTTAAAATACAGTTTTAGACATTTTAGGAATTTGGAGGAATTGAGTCCTTATCCTTGAGGGTGTGTGTGTGTGTGTGTGTGTGTGTGTGTGTGTGTGTGTGAATTTGTTAAGTGAGCTTTAAAATAGTAACAATGAAGCTGGGTGTAGTGGCCCACACCTTTAATCAGGAGGTATAGACAGGTGGATCTCTGAGTTTGAGGCCAGCCTGGTCTATATCAAGAGCTCCAGGACAGCCAAGGCTACACAGAGGAACCCTGTGGTGGTGGTGGTGGTGGTAGGGGGGGCGGGGGGCAGTAACAACAGCTAATTACACCTTAGATGCTCAGAACCTGGTAGTTACTTGGTCCTTGAAGTTGGGTGACAGACAGAGTAGTCCCACAATAGCTGTCTCTCTCTTGGGGACAACTCCTTGGTAACTCAGTCCACAAGGCAGGTGATTTAGTAGTTGAAATCTGGTGCTAAAAGCCCAGAAGTTTCCTGGAGAGCCACTGATCCCTAGTCCATGATGAAAGCTTGGAAACACTGGTTCTGCCACCAGTGAAGGGATCACCAGCATCAGCAACAGAGCGAGTCAACTGGCATGGCAGTAAGAGGGAAGCCAAGTCATGGAAAGGCTAAATAATCTTGAGCTCCGGAGCCTCCTACCTCCACCTTCTTATTGCTGGGATGACAGGCATGTTCCACCACATGTGTGTGTGCAATGCTAGTGACCAAAGCCAGGGCTTTCATGAGGTCCCATTGGTCAATAATCAGCCTTATTTCCTGAGCAATTAGAGTCCTAATCAGAAAGTCCTCACCTATCCCTATGTCTTGAAGTGTATCCCATATTTCCTCCAGCAGACTCATGTCTATGTTAAAGTCTTTGAACCATTTGGAGTTGATTTTTGTGCATTGAGAGATGAGGACCTAGTTTCATTCTTCTATATGCAGTTATCAGTTTTCCAGGTACCATTTGTTGAAGATGCTGTCTTCTCTCCAATGTGTATTTTTGGCATCTTTATACTTATATATAACTAGCATGTTATCTGTAGTTCTGTGGGCTTATATCTGGGTCTTCTATTCTATTCCATTGATCTGCTTGTCTGTTTTTGTGCCAGGACTGAGCCTTTTCTACTGCTATACTACAGAGTTGGATAGAGTAATAACCCCAGCATTATGCTTTTTGCTAGCCAGGGTCTTTTGTGCTTCCATATCAATCCTCCCTTGTGACTTTCAATATGCTTTCTTTGTTTTGTATCTTTGGTGTTTTGACTGTGATGTGATGTGGGGTTTTCTTTTCTCTGTTTGTCTACTTAGTGTTTTGTTTGTCTCTTGTACCTGGCAAGGCTTCTCTCTAGTTGGTTACCAAGAATTTGGGAAATTTTCTTTTACAGTTTTACTAAAAATGTTTTTTATGCCTCTGACATGGAATTCTTCTCCTTCTCCAGTGCCCATAAGTCATAGATTTGTTTTTTCTATGGTGTCCCAAAGACCTCACATGCTCCATTCTTACACACACACACACACACACACACACACACACAACTATCATTAACTTTGAGTGAATGATCCATTCCTCTTTTTCAGCTCTCCTGCCCTCTATATGATCTTGTCTGTTGGCAAAGCTTTCCGATGAGCTTTTTGAATTATTGAATTTTTTATCTCCTGCATTGTTTCCATTTGATTTTCCTTTTCTATCTCTTTTTATTTTTCTTTTTTTTTTCTTCAGAGCTGAGGACTGAACCCAGGGCCTTGTGCTTGCTAGGCAAGCGCTCTACCACTGAGTTAAATCCCCCAACCCCTTCTATCTCTTTTTTTAATTATATTTTTATATCCTAAAATTACTTCCTTATTTCATTCATTCCATAAGTACAGACTTCTTCCAACTTGAGTTTCCTGGCCTGGGTTCCTTTCTCCCCTCAGGAGATAAAAACCTGATACCTATGACTAAGAATGTGAACTTCCCACAAGCAGGGCTTTGAAGGGATGTGGTAGACCTACCCAGCTGTTCTTTTTTCTATGTGCAGGAAGAGCACTGCCCTCCCCTATCACAGTCTGAACTGTAGGGGAGGGAAACTGTCTTCTCTGACTGGTAGATTCGTGCTCAGGTTTCTTATTCTCATTTTCTGTTTTGCTGTGTTGCTGTCTCTTGTTTGTTTATTTGTTTTGAGACAAGATCTCACTATAGATCCCTGGCTGTCCCAGAACTTCTCGCTATGCAGACCAGGCTGGCCTCAAACTCACAGAGACCCACCTACCTGTCTCCTAAATGCTGGGATTAAAGGTGTGCGCCACCATGCTCAGCTACCTGTTCACAGCCCTGTAGCAGAAATCTTAAAAGGTCTTATTAATAAATTCAAATCTGAGTCAGGTATTGGGGTGAACTGGAAGATCAGAGAGATAGATCAAGCCACAGCTACCTCACCTTGCCGGATCCTCAGCTGGTCTTGTTTCCTCAGACTGAAAGCCTCTGAGTCCTCATCCAGAATGGGTCTCAGCTGAACTGCTGCTCAAAAGCCTGAATGCTTAACCAGCCAACTGCTTAACCAGCCAACTGCTTCTAGTTTCTGGTCCTCACGCCTTATATACCTTTCTGCTTTCTACCACCACTCCCTGGGATTAAAGGCTGGCTTTCTGGGATTAAAGGCGTGTGTCACCGTGCTTGGCTGTTTCCAATGTGACCTTGAACTCACAGAGATCCAGAGGGATTTCTATCTCTGGAATGCTAGAATTAAAGGCATAGTGCCACCATTTTCTAGCCTTTGTATCTAGTGGCTGTTCTGTCTCTAACCCCAGATAAATTTATTAGGGTGCACAATATTTTGGGGAACACAATACCACCACACAGCCCTGTTCTCAGGGCTTACCCTGCTTGGGTCTGCACTCTACAGTCTACATCTAGTTCTCAGTAGTGGAGGCTTCGTGCCCAGATTCCCAGAGCTGTGCCTTCACACCGCCATGGAGATGACTGGTGGTGATTGGCTGACACCTTGGTCTGGAACAGGCTTCTGCCACTCAGGCAGGGTTAGCAGTGGATGTCCATCCGGCCACCTTGTGCATCATCAATGGCTGAGGTGTCAGCAAGAGGCTGTGAGGTGGCTGTAAGTGGGCAGTCCCTAGAAACAGTGGTCACCAAGAATCCCTTTGAGATAGAAATGTGCTTAGGGTGCATCTAATGGCATCTTTTGTAGGCCATTGGACAAAGGAAGCACCAGGTTAGGTTAGAGAGTGTCTGTGCTGGCGATTAGCCAGACGTACCCCAAGTGATTGTAACTGCTGTGGCTACAGCAGTAGGTTCCTAGTGAGGTCATGGAGGAAAGCTCACTGGTGGCGTGAAGAGGTATTTGGTAGTGTAGCAAGACAGAGGTAGCTTGACTGGCAGTACGGTGGTCGTGGACCCTCTGCTTCACTAATTATAAATAATCCTCCATTTGTTCACACAAGGCTTCTATGTCTATTGCCTTACCCAAGAGTCTCTTCAGCCCTATTCCTTCTCTTAAAAACATGTATTTAGGGCAGGAGTCGTAGTTCATTGGCATGAAGTCCTTGGTCTGATTCCCAGCATTGATACACACACACACACACACACACACACACACACACACACACACACTCTCTGGGGGGGGGAGGGAAGAAAAAGGGGGGGGTGGGGGAGGAAAGCCTACTATATGCTAGGTTCTGTGAGAACGATAAAGAATAGATTTTCCTTCACTAATTATTCCAGGTAAGGAGGGAAAACTAATCAACTCCCTAACTGCAGTGGCCCCAATAACAGCATGACAAAGGCCGCTAGACTCAGAGTCTGCAGAGGTAGAGCCTGTCCTGCATCCAAATCATTGTATGGACAGGAACAATTCACTGTTCCTATCGGAGACCCACCCCCACCCTGCTTCATTCAATAAATGGCCAGTTTAATACACAGAACATAAGCTACACCATAACAGAAACCATACATCAGCTACAGGGTTTCTACCCCAGTAAGGACATAGCCTTAGGTACTTCAAACATAGAGCTTTAGGCCATCACCATTCATTGAAACCAGATATCCATCCTTATTAGGCATTCTCTATGGTTCCAAACAAAGTCTCTCTATGACAAAGTCAGAAGCAGGAAAAGACCCTAAAGGTCCCCCCATTCCCTAAGCTCAGGAAGAGCTACAACTAAGGACTAGCTGTAGAGAATCCAAGCCAACCTGGGGCTCCCGTATTTCTTTAAAACTCATGGACTTCAAACTGCCTGACTTTGAACCCCAGTTTCACTTGCCAACTATTGAAACAAAGGCTTTGCCTCTGAGCCTCAGTCTCCCCAGCTGCCATTGTAAAGATTAAACGGGCTGATAATCATAAACCGTCGGGAACAGTGGCTAGTACACACCACAGCCATTACAGAAGGAATCCTCTCCTGGGCATCATGTGTTTCTTCATTCTGTGGTGTGGCCGGGAACTACAGGCCCTACTCCAGGGTTTAAATGAGCATTTCCTGGGCCTGGCTGATGGGACCTGACTTGGGGGGACTCCAGACCTCATCTCACTAGATCCCAGATGAGCAGATCAAGTCATCAAGCTCCACGTGGCCTTGCTCCCAGGCTCAGAGCAAGAATTGAGCACAGAATACACAGCAGCTTTGAGATCTCTGGCTAAGTCTGAGCCACTGTCCTCTGCCCTACAGACACAGTAAACACCTAAAGACTAAAGGGATTGCTACAGAGGGGTTATTGCCGCTGGAAATGGGGAGCAACTTCTTTAAATCTTGGCTCTCTGGGCTTTCTTCAAGCCACCCTTAGCAAGTAGACAGGATGTAAAATTGCTAAGGTATCACCGCTTTTCCGCCTCTTATTTACAAAAACGTTTAGCCTCTGTGATCAGTTCTCGACATTCCCTCACCTTGAGAGCCTCAGAATCCCTAGCAAACCAGCAATCCTCCTGTAGCTGCTCCTACAGGGTGAAAGTCTCTGCAGCCACTGTCTCCTTCCTCCTCCTCCTCCTCGTCACTGTCCATCTGGAGGCCAAAGCTGGGGGACATCATCTGCTCTGGCCCTGCAGTCGCTCCTCCACCCATGCAGCTGCAGCTGCAGCAGGCCAGCCCAAGCCCTGAACAAGGCAACCTTGAGTTGTAGCTTTACTGCCCGCCCCCTTTTTCTCCAAGACAAGGTCTCTCTATGTAACACTGGCTGGAACTCCCGCCATAGACCAGGCTGGCCTTGAACTCACAGAGATCTGCCTGCTTCTGCCTCCCAAGTCCTGGGATTAAAGATATTCACCACCATACCCTGGCTTTGCTTTATTCTCTTATCTAGTGCCTTCTTGACCTCCCCCCAGGCCTATAGAGAACCTCCGGGACTCCTAGTGCATAGGCTAAGTCACATGACGGGGAACCTCCCCCTGCCTACTCCCAGAAGCCTATAAGAGCAAGGAGTTCTCTTTGTCCCAGGTACTGAAGTCTTCCCCCTACCCCCACTTCCCTTCGGGACTCCTTCACACTGCCTATGGCATGATCATTAACATGTTAACAATTTTCCTTAAAAAGTTCTCGCCTGACAATGAAGCTTTCATCTGAAGGGTAATTCATTTCTGTACCTTTTGCAAGTTTTATCTACCAACCACCCTCTTCTGGTCCCAGTTTTACAGATGAGGTTTTGTGGGCAAGGGTCACAAGGAGACCATAATACTAAATACATAGCCAGGCTTCCTCAGACCCTTTCAGTGATCAAGGAATGGTCCCAACATATGTGAACCCTACCATAACAGAAAGCTGTAGCTGCCTCTACCACTAATTGCCCTGAGCCCACCAGGGCAATTTATTGGCAGCAAAGCCCCTAAGAGCCTGCACATTCCCTCTTCTATCCCTGCTTCCCATTGTTCATCTCCTGAAACACTTACCTGTGCCTCTAAACCTCACAGTCCATTCACAGCGAAATTGCCTGCATCTTCCACTTCTTCTCTGGATGCTGCCTTCGACTTGGAACTGGTCCCTGGAACAACAGAAGGAACAAGGATGCTATGGAGACCACCAGGCTGGAGGCCAGGCCATAGGAGCTAAAGGCAAACTAGGTACCTCATAAGCTGGTTGGCAGATGCATCATGTTAAATTGTGTCCTCTGTGGGCACAGTTGGCCACAGCCATACAGCTGGACGAGAGTGTACTTGCAGTACTCAGAAGACATTAGCTAGTTGCAGCTAAAATTGCTCCAGAAGCTGGAGAGATGTCTGAATAATTAACAATGTTTCCTCCTCTTCTAGAACACCCTAGCACCCATATTGGGAAGATCTCAATGCCCTGAATATAGCTGCTGAGGATCCAATGCCCTCATCTGGCCTCTGCAGGCACCTACACACACATGTGCACTTACACACACACACACACACACACACACACACACACACACACACAAATGGGGTCCCAGGGATCTGTGCCATGGAAGAGTGCAAGCTCCTTTCAGCATTCTTGAACTGGAGATGGAGGATATTCTCCTCACTGGCCACTAGACCTTGTCCTTGTCTTCATCTTCACTCTCTCTAACCTACTTTCTACCCTTCCCAAAGGCCAATCACCGAGGGGAAACTGAGGCCCCCAGTCCTCCCACCACCTCAACAGAGACGGTGGTAGGAAACAGTGAAAATCAGTGGCTCTTTGTCCAGTGACTGATGGAGGCAGATGCAGAGATCCACAGCCAGGCGCCAGGCTGAGCTCCAGGAATCCAATTGATGAGAGAGAGGAGGGATTCTGTAGGCAGGGGACGTCAAGATCATGATGGGAAGACGTGTAGAGATGACCAGCCACACTAGTGGAAGCCCATGAACTCTATGTAGATTAGTGGCTGTGAAGCCCCCATGGGACTGGACTAGGCCCTCTGGACACGGAAGACGGTTGTTTGGCTTGAACTGTTTGGGGGGCACCCAGGCAGGGGGTTCAGGATCTGTCCCTGGTGCATGAGCAGGCTTTTTGGAGTCCAGTGCCTGTGGTGTGACACCTTGCCCAGCTTTGGTGCAGTGGGAAGGGGCTTGGACCTGCCTAGGCTCAGCGTGCCAGGCTCTGCTGACTCCCCATGGGAGACCTTGATCTGGGGGATGTGGGGATGTGAGGTGGCTCGGAAGGGAGGGCTGGAAGGGTGGGAGGCGGGAGGAGGTGGGATCTGTGGGTGGTATGTAGAGTGAGTAGAAAATTTCTTAATAAAGAAAAAATGAAAAAAAAAAAAAAAGAAAGAAAACCAAAGGCTCTGTTCTAGGTACAACCTCTCCACCTCCTCCTGTGGCCCTGACAACTCACTTACCCCCTCTAAATGTCTGTGGCCTCAGTGGGTGGTCATACCACCACACTACTAAACAAGGAAGGGCATGCAAGGTCGCTGACAGAACATCCTTGTCACACAGACCTCCGTTCACCTTCTGACACAGACTTCAATCCTACGGCCCTGAACCGTGCACCAGCTCTGGACGGCACACGTTCTCTTTCAGCCAGCACCACCTCCTCCTCCTCCACCGCCCGTTCCGAAGTGGTCAGAGTCCAGAGATCTGAGCAGTCAGAGTGAGGACGGCCTGCTGGGTAAGCATTTCCTTTCATCTCTGCCCTGGCGCTGCACTACCCCGCCGAGAAGATGAAAGTCTCCTTGGCCTGCCTCCTCCTCCTCCTCGTCATCCTCAGCACAGCATCTGCTTTCTACAACCGGCCGAGTGAGTCACGTGTCTCTGTAAGGCAGCGATGAGAAGGGAGAACAGGCAGAGGGGTGGAGCCAAAGGTGCTGTCAGGTCTCTGGTCGCATTAGTCTTGGGGCCCCTTCAAGCCCAGCAGCTGCCCTCCATTTCTCCTTGTTAGTAGAGCTGGGCTTGGTCGAGACCAGAGACTCTAAAGGTGGGTGAGTCTAGGAAACCAAGGCACATCTCCTTAGGGGATCTTGCGATCAGAAGGAATCATTTGGGAGGGAAATAAGAAAGTATTAGAGAAATAATTGTAAATGCATATGATAAAAGGGGGTGGGGAAAGACAAAGCTATCCCTGGTTCTAAGTCTAGGAATGAGATGTCTGAACCTAGATACCCTTGCCTTTCGGTGCTGGCATACATTGCTGGAGCTATTGGACAATCAAACTGAGTCCCAAAGGAGTGATCAAGCATACTGTTTGAGGATCTATGACTCCGTTCTCTACCCCATCGTTTTCCTCCCACCCCGCAAGATGAAATGAAGTCTGCAGAAAAAATGAAAGGGGTGAACAGTGGTGGAGCTGTGGAAAGAGAGGGAACTGGGACCTACAGAGAATAGCGTTTGGCCACTCCTACCCTTTGCCTCTGCCATCACTGGTGGGTCCCTGGTA